>VZTR01015044.1:86057-126876 GCA_013400775.1 Chaetops frenatus | reverse complement strand
TTTTTTTTTTTTTTTTTTTGAAGAGGCAGTGAGTGCTGAGTGCCCCCCTGATGCCCTCTCTTCTATCAATCCGTGCTCTTTTCCAGGCATTTTTTCAGCAGTCTCTGTGTGGTGATGTGATGTGATGGAGGCGACTGTGCTCCCACAGAGGCCAAGAGTCACTTGAGGGACTGTCTCTTCTCAGCGTTTTTCTGTGGTTTAAGCATCAGCCTCAATTAAACTAATTAGGGGTGACTGATTTAGAAAGGGAATTCTGTCTTGTGATACAAGGAACAACAAAGTAGTGCGTGTAGCAAGAGGCTTTGCAGGCCTCATTTTATTACTCCATGGAAGGACATGTCTGGCAGTATAAACTGGATTGCATCTCTTTTTACAATTCCTGTGTCACCTCTCCCAGCATGTCTCAGCAGCCCAACTAAAAAGGTCGTTTTTGCACACATGCACAAACTGCTACAGTGAAAGATATAGTTTAGTGACTTCAAAAGAGAAAGGCATGGATCACTGCAAAATGTAATGGAAGTGTTTTCTCATTTCCTTTTGGATAATAGAGGCCAATGGGATGAGTATTTCCATATTGGCAACGCATCATAGATATTTTTCTAATTCTTTTGAGATTATTAATAGCGTCTCATTCTAAAGAGAAGACTGCATGACTTCTTCTAGTGTAATTGTTGATTTTACTGTGCTACAGATCTGATGTAATTTAGGAATATAATATTTTAGTAAAAGTTGAGGTTTCATTTTCAAGGGAATCTGATTATTCAGTAATTAACATTCTGAAACAATTTTATCATACTGAGAGACCTGGGCAAAGGTAGCAACCTTCATTACCAGAAACTATCACTTTTGCAAATTACTCCTCAAACTTTTTATAAACCTCCACAGTCCCTTTTTTCCCCTTCCTACTTTTACGCTGAAATAAACGCAAGGGCAACTTGCTGAACAAAAGGAAAGGACATGAAGAAAATAGGAACAAGCCACCTGTGGATTATTGACATTTTTGTGGTTAAAATTCAATAAGTCTAAATAAAATCATGCTGTCTGGAAAGCAAAATTATGGCTTTCACGGTTGCATGGTTTGATTTTTGCTGGCTTTTAAAGTCAAAACTTGTAATTCGTAGTTGCTTTATTTACAAGCTTAAAAATACTGGGATGTCTCAAAGGCAGTAATAAGTCATTTAAGGGACAGCAGATGGTTTGGCTGTCTCCATTGGATTGCATCTATTTTACTGTTGCATGCACAAAGGAGGTGTACTGCCATTTTCACTTCTGCTAACAGAGTGAAAAACTGGGATGTAAATGTGTCAAACTGGAACAAGGATGGTGACTTATGCTGACTTTGCACAGAAGAAAATGAAACAAAAAAACCCCTGAAAGATAGTAGAGAGTGGGACCTGTATTTCTGGTTTCAGTCTTTGCTTTTACCTTACAAAGCTCAATTCTCTTTTACATCTGTGGAAATGCAGGATACCTCCTAGGATATCATCTGTATTAATCTGGATTGACCTCAAAATGAATTCAAAATCTGGCAGTGGAAGGCAAACCCCTTTCCTGAGTGATCATACATATGCCAGAAAGCTTGAAGAGCTAGGGATATTTGGTGTGAAGGAAAAATAACTTACTTCTGAGGGAATGCTGTGAAATTGCTGCAATCACTTCCTTGGTAGTTTTGCATAAATACTCTTAAGGGTGGAAATAGCATCTCAGTAAATTCTGAGAAGATGTATGTTATCTGTCAGGTTCCTCAAAAACTTTACATGAATCTCTGATTATACTTTCTAATCTCTGAAATGCTCAGTTATGCAAGAGGCAGTGAAATTACATTGTAGCCACAGATATTTACTGGTCCTGGAAATTTTTCCTTTTGAGTTTTGTGTAGTTCAAGGTACTCAGGCTAAACAAGAAACATATTTATTACTGAATTTGCTCATTTTCTTCTTAAAATTGCATTAGGATAGACATTCATTTCACATTTGATAACCACTGTTTTACCAACCCTACATGAGATAAGTAACTCATGAATGACAAATCTGCAGGGAAATGGGTCTGAGACCCTTTTTTGCTTCCAAGTGAAAAGGACAGAAGCTTTTCTTCAGCACACATGAACACAACAGAGCACAGCACAACTCTAGTGTTAGGCAGAAAAGGAACAGATGCAAGAGCAATATAAACTTATGAACTTCTTTGAACTTGAAGAATAGCAGTAGCTGTATTTCACAAGTAAAAACTGTCAGCACCGTTAGGTTTCATATTTCATCTGGGGAGTTCAGCCTACCTTTTAGGTATCAAGGGAGCTGTCTGTACTGACAAAAAGAACCCTCCAATTCCCTAGCCGGAGTCCAAGCTCCTGTCTCTTTGTTTATAAAAGAAGTACATTTACATATAAAGAAAAATAAAAAGTTTTTAATGCCTTTCAAGCAGCAATTTTTTAAGACACGCAATCTCATTCTGAAGCAAAATATTTGTTGATATGGAAAATAATGGTAGACCCCTTTTTGCATAAAAAGCAAAGAAAAACTATTTTATGACTGTTTTAAACTAATTTCATTTCACCTCCTTTTATACAGTACTCTTCTGAAAATATTGCTGATTCATTTTTTTAGGAAAGCGTTGAGGAAGTACAAGCACCTGAGGAATGTAAATAAGAAGATGCCTCATCCATCTAGAAACTTGTTAAAAAGGAGTGAGAGAAAACCCTTTTACATTGGCTCAATGCAGCCCAGGTAGGAATGCACCTGGCACTGGATGCAGACAACAGCTGTCTCACCAGCATCCCTAATCTGTACTGGTGGCTTCCTGGCTGTACCTGTGTGCCCTGAATGCAAAAAGCATCTGTTTCACATTTATTCATTTACTCAGATGGCATTATCTACATTACTTGCTACCTTTGGACACAAGGCTCTCATTTATAATTCATAGTACACAGATGCTTACAGAGAGTAGAAGCTTTGGCTACATTACCTGTCACTCTTAGTATATTTTGTATTCATGGTGGGTAAATATACAAGTATAAAGCTGCCATATTGTGTATGACTATCTATAATGCATTAGCAACCAGTTGTTTGATCATTTATACTGTCATTCTTTATAGTTGGAGTGATGTTAGAATGAAAAATGAAACAAACTCTGGGTTCACTCTCCCTAATTTTCTTCTTCTGCTCTCTCTATCTTTTTGTGCAGTGTTGGTACTTCCAAACTTTTTGGAAAATAGAGGTGGTTTTGTCTCATTTTGTTTCTTGTGCTCCTCTCTTTATACAACCATCATTCAGGACTCAGTCAGGTATTCAGGAAGTTCACTAGTGCAGCTGGCTTCAGAGGATGATTCCTATTCTTTGCTTCCATAGGCTCATAAATCCAGCCTGCTGAAAATATTAAAAGGAGAAAAATACTCAGGCAGGAATAAAGCATATCATAAAGAGGGAGTGAATGTAACTGGGGAAACATTTACTCAAGATTACATATTAAGCAATTTGCTCTTTAGTACTGAAGGAATATATGGAGAAAATATATTAACTGTACTTACCAGGAGGCCTCTGAATCCATCAAATGCTGCTAAAAAACAACCATTTTTGAACAAGAAGAACATTCTCTATGCCGTGTATTGTTTTTAAAAGCTATTTTTAGTGCAGTAAATATTAAAGAATGTCATTGTCCCTTGCATGAGCTCTCACTCATTTTTTAGGAAGCTTTGCCAGAGATGCTTGACTTAAGAACCCATTAAAATGAAAATATACTCAGGAACCTTGCAGGAATAGTGCTTGAAGACATGGGCTCCAAGCATGCTTGGCAGCCTGGAAAGCTTACAGAGCTCTCAGAACAGGAATGCCATCACATTAAAGAATTAGCATAGCCCCAGGCATCAGGTTTTTTGGGCTTTTTTTTTTTTTTCCAGTAGATGTGAATGACATTTCCTATCTGAGGCACTGTTTAAAATATTCCTTATCTGCACCTAAGTTTTTTATGACTACATTAAAAAGCAAAAGGTTGGTTTGTTCCTGTTGACATTTGTTCCTATTCCTCTCTCTCATAGGGCACTACATCTCAAATAAAGCGCTGATGTTCATCTCTCCTTCCACAAGTTTCTCACTCTCTCCAAATACTACTACTGCCTCCTCCTCATACTTTTTCTGCTAGGCAGAACCTGTTCTGTCATTCTTCCTGAAGTCTACCAGATGCCACAAATTCAGCAAAACTCCCACAAAAATTCCCTGTAAAATCTTTTACCTTCTCAGCAGTGTCTCCAGATCACTCTTCGAAAATACAAATAAGATATATTAATAAATGCAGAAAGAATCAGAGAATCAGTACCTGACAACATAAAATTAACTTCTCTTTTCACTGACCCTAGTCTATGAGAATTGAACTTGGGGAAAATTGGAGAAATAATCACTCAGCAGCCTCATCAATCAAACCAGCAGCTTAGGCTGCTAATTATTCCCTGGTGTGGATACCTTGGCTCTTCTGACCACTCACCAAGGAAACTCAGGTTATTGATTCCACTACATGAAAATAATCCACCTAACTCTCAGCTTCTTTCTCGTGGGAAATCTTCTTGCATAAAGTTCTCTGACAAGGAACATTTAACTAAAAAATATAGTTGCTGACATCTACGCTTCATAATATCCTAATGGACTCTATTTTGCCACTTGCTTTCAAAACTGGTCTTTTCTCCTCGTTAGTCAAAACCTCTGTGTAGAAGCAGCTCACACCTTTGTCTGCAAGGCTGCCAACAGCCTGAAAGGCTGGGTCAGGAAGCTGAAGTCGGTTTTGGTTTCTTACATCCATGTGGTACAGTTTGAAATTGCTCCATCCATCAGGCTGCTGCAGATTGTCCTTTCAGTCTTTATTAGTCACAGTGGACTAATCTCACTGCACCACTGGTGTTTACGTGGGGCAGGAAGAGTCATGACCTGGGTTTGGTGGCTTCTTTCTCCATGATAATCAGGAGCAGTTCTGGGAGTAGTTACCCCTAAGAGTTTTGCAGATATGCCAGGAAAAGAGGGAAGTATCCTGTTTCCATGCAAGAGCTTCCAACAATTTGTCCCTGACAAACTCCAGATATAGATTCCCATTTTAGAGACTGTGAACAGCTAAGAACAGAGAGTGAGTGAATTAGGTCAGAGAGCTGCTAAGCCATTTTGAGTGAGAACTTTAAAAGTATCATTTTTAGGCTAGCTTGATAATTTTGTGTAGGGGTCAAATATTCTCTCTCTGACTTTCAATCTCAATACAAAATTTTGTTTGACTTCTATGCTATACCTCAGGATGTACTGCTAATTTTCTACCAAACTAAGTTCCAATTTTCAGCAACTGCATCTTGATATTTGAAGGTCATTTCTGGGCATCTTTGGAAAATTTGCATCAATTTTACTAGCATTGTTTATCCTGTAAAGCATGTGGGAAAACTTCACTGCTAGTCCCTAAAAATATCCACGCTGGTGATATTTTTTCTTTTCCCCTCTTCTCGCAATGGCTGGAAACTCAGAATCTGGTAACACAACTTCTGTGATACAGAGCCTGAGAGTCCTCAAGCATCACTGCTTTAAGTTTTCAGCTTAAAGCCATAAACACTCAGTAAAGACAGTTATAACAGATTTTCACACTTTCATAGAAAAACCACAGTGCACAATTTTGATTTTTTTTTTTTTTCCTGAAAGCCCTCATTGCTTCACTGTTCTAAGACCACTTCGGTATAAGGATTTTTTATCTTGGCTGACAACTGCACTGAGGCCTATAATAAGAATCTTCTCCTTTTGCTCTAACAAGAAAATTCCCCGTTTTCTGAGAACCCTTTCTAGGAAGGCAGTGCCGAATGTGTACCAGACTTGAAAAGAAAGCCTATCTATGCTGCCATTTTCACTTCTTATTTTTCTAATTTGCAACTCAGCTCACATCCAACTCGAAGAAGCAATTTTGCAGGTTGAAAATGCTGCAGCTGGTTTCCTCGGGTGCTCCCCGCACTCACTGCGAGGGAGGCAGCGGTGGGCTCACGCAAGATTGCTTTAAATGGGAAATCAATACTGGTTCCTCAGTTCCTACAAAAGAGCTGAACTGGGCTGGATTGGCTCCAAGCAGAAAAAAGGAGTTAAGTGGAAAAAAAAAACCAACAAACCTGGCTGCCAGTGGGATAGGTATTCTGCTGCATAGGAGGCTGTTTGGGCCTCTGCCACTGAACCCATCACAAGAAGTCTGAGATAACCTGGCTTCCCTCCTACCATCTGTTTTTCAATGGATGATAAATATTGGAAAAATAAAAGTTGGAGGCTTTTTATTCCCCAGGCATTTATTAGCTTATAAGTACATAAATGTTTCTGTTCAGCATCAGTAGGAATTTGTACCTTGTACTGTACTCACCAGTTACAAAAGGGATTGAAAACTTATTCTGCAGATGAAAAGTGGAGCCATTGGTGTGATTCCTTGTTCTACAGCTAAGGAGAAATATGTCATCTAATTAGCAATTCCATCAGGCTTTGCTCAGTGATTGGAACTTGGTTTCACAGGCTCTCACTTGACAAGACTTGACTTGTATTTAATCTCTTGTATTAAAATATTCTATGAAATTCTCTATAAAATTCACATTTCTGAAATCTCTGTTTCGTGAAATAAACTTAAAAGAAAACCCAATAATGATACTGAAAACACTGTAGTAACTAAATTGTGTTTTCCTAGATGGTGAGTCCCTCAGTTTGGTTATTTCTTAACCTCGACTAGTACTGTGCTGGATTCAGAAACACAGGCTATGAACTACCACTTCTGGTTTTATTTAGTAACACACCAAAAATGGAAGAAGGATGTTTTTACTGAAGATCCTTCCTGCCCTGAAGTCAGAATCCTGTGAAACCTGTTGGTCCCCAAGTAGTCCCAGGGCTAGAGAGGCAAAGGGTGAATCTTACAGGGGGAGGTACAAGCAAAGGCTTTTTATTTCAAATGCAGTTGTGATTTGAGACTCACAAACCTTTATAATACTTCTATAACCAGTAAAAATTAGTGATAGTTACAGGCAGGGACTTTGGGAAGACAGCAAAAGGATGCTTTGAATTTCAGGCACAATTGGAGACATAACTGGAGGTACCCCTGCTAAGTACGAGTAATGATGGGTTCTGAGCCAGGAAGGTAGCTGAGCAAAAAACATCTTTCATATTAAGACCACTGACATGAAAAATACTTGATTAAAACACCAGCATCTCTGGTTTTTAGACAAATGGAAAATAGTTTTCTTTTAAGGTCTATAGTTAAATCTTGTGAACAGTCCAAAACTGCCTGAATGAAATACTGCAAAGTCTCTCGAGCATTTTCAAGATCCTACTCTTCTAATACTGTAAAGATGGTTATTTATATTCTCTCCATTCTTACTCTTGCACTGTTTATACAATTTTAGTAGCTCTCCCAGCTTAGAGCTCTTAAGGTATTGTCTGATATGATAAAGATCAAGCCATCAGCAATGCAAGTTTGAGCCAAGCTTTGTTTATGCAATTTGATTTAGTAGTCATTGTGATCACTCATGTGATCAAGGTGAATAACCATTATCTTTTTGCATACTGACAACAATATGATTGTTTATGTCTTTAAAGCATTTCCTGCAGGGAAGCATGGGGATGCATACACTGTGAGCTAAGGGAGGAATGGAGAAATGTGTTGATACTCAGAAAAAGGTAAGGATCAGACAAAGGGAGAAAGAAAAAGGAAAAAGAGGGGCTTATGTCTTAGAAAATCCTCTTTTGCTACTTTAAATGAAAGGGTAAAAGAGAAGAAAACAGCAGTATATCAGCCCTGAATTTCTTTATAGGTCTTCATACCTGAGAATTGTTTGTTAATTCTGCTGCACTTTTATCCTTAAATGTATGTTAACCCTTTTGTTTTGGGGCAGGCAGGAGAATGTGTCTTAAGTTAGCATCTACTACTTGAAATTATCCTGTGTATATGAAGTGTGTTGGGGTCTATTGTGTCTGCAATGTAAGTTGAAAGCCTGTGTCTTCAGTTTCTAGATATCAGAGCTCCAGTTATTGTCCTCTGCATAATTCTTCACAGATTTTTGTTATTATTTGCTACAGTGATTAGAAGTGCGGGGAAAAAAAGTCTTACAGAGTTTTCCAAGTTAAGATTCTGTGTTTCTTCTTAGCTCTAAACAAAAAGTCTGTGGTTTTTCTTTATTTATATTGACTCACATATGTCTTCACAGGTCCCTCATGTATTTTGAATGCTAAGCCAAAATCTTTTAAACCACAAAATTGTCTTCATGCTAGAAAAATGCTTCAGTTCCCACCACCTCTATTGATTCTATTTCCACCTAACTTCTTTTCCCTGACATATGTTACAGCATTTTCACACTGATCTTGGATGTGCTCCCTATGAAAACCACTTTGTCCAACAGGCTAAGCATCATTCACAGGGAGATGCAAATATCACTGTGTATGGAATTACGTAAAGACATATCTCCAAGTGAAGCTTTTGTTCCATTTCTGGTTCAGTATTCACTAGAGACATGAGGAAGCTGAACTGGGACCCACAAATTCTCAAGTACAAGACAGTTTGTGAAGTCATTGGATGGTTTCTCTAACCTTGCATGTTAAAACTCAGCAACAAAACTGAGTACTTTTGTGCTGGGTGAGTAGCTCGGGGTATCTCCAGTCACATGTAATATATGCTGCTGAAGTGAGCTTAGACCTGTGCTTAGCCTCATTTCTCTCAATGGCAGCCACTCCCACAGAGCTAAGAAGTGCTGTAATAGATGCAGCAGGTGTGCTGACGAATATTCTGTGCAGACTTTGTTTCTTCTTCAGTGGATGATAATAAAACTCTGTGTTCTGTACTAGAAAAGGATTTTTTTCAAACTGTGGTGTGTCATCTACACAATCTGTCCTTTGAAACACGTTTTTTTATTCTATAAAAATTTTAATTGGTGATCGTGGGAAATTTTTTCTTTCTCCCTTCAGTATCCTGTCCACCCTTTGGAATCCAGGCATTTATTTTTCTCCTTACTTTCATATTACTTTCTACTGTGATGCTGAGTATTTTTTGGTCCTAGTGCTTGGTTTCACTTATTGTTCTAAATCAGTAGCTATCATTACTTTGATCTGGTGGAGCTGTTCTTGCATTTCTACATGTATTTCTTAGTGGTTTGAAGAGATGCTTGAAAGAGTACTCTAAAGTGATATATTAAGGCTTCATATGGTCTTGTTTCTAGTCAGTGAATCTTTAAAATGCCCACAACTGTGTTTGCCAGAACTCTTAGTATAATTACGTGTTTATCCATTTTGCATATTCAACACATTTTTGCATTCATTATTACAAAAATAATTATTCTGAGGATGCTGTAAATTTGACTAATTTTCACATGTACTCAAGTCCAATCCGTGTTGCCATCTGCAGATAATTTATTCCTGTATTCTTCCACCTGGCTCCATGTGGGATCTCAGACTCCACCCAAATTCACTATGTTTTAGAAATACTTCAGTTGTTGAAAGGTTTAGTTGAGATATTCAGGTTCTAGGTTGTTCTAATATTTTAAGAAGGTAACCCTTTTGTTGGCATATCTTATGATTAAACTTTTATTTTTAAATTATTATAAGAAAATTGTGGCTATCAATTACATATCTAAAAATAAAACATTTCAAGGAATATTTATTCAAATCTAATAGACATTGACCAGTGTGCAAGTGGAATTATGTTGCACTGGCTTCTATCTGAAATGCATTTACTTTTCATTCCAGTCCAGAACTGTGGCTGCCCTTATAGGTCTGAGGTACAAGTTTCCTCCTAACTTAATTTACCTCCTTTGCATTTAGCCTAGTAAGCCAAGAAATAGCCAAATGTTTAATTCACCAGAAACTTCCTACATTTAAAAGCCTGCTTATTTGCTCCCTTCATTTCTTTCTTTCTAGATGTTCTTTGTGAAGCCAAAGCTTCTTGTGTGTGTAGCAAAGGAAATCAGATTGTCCTTAATTCTGAGAATCAAAGGCTTTCCTGGCTCACAGCTGCCAGCCAGCTGGGCTTCCTCAGAGTTTTGCCTCACAAAGAATTTTAAGGGGATTTATTTTCAAGCAAGAGTAAAGCAAAATGAAACAAATATACCTGGAAGGACAGAAGTAAATTTGTATTTTGGGAAGATAAGGGACATGTTATTCTCTAAGGACAAGAACAGAGACATGATATGAAATGTCAATAGCACAAACTTTACCACATTTCAGGAAAAAGATCAGGGTACACTGCTCAGTTATATTAAGTTCAAAAGTACATACATGCAGCTTAAATCTCAAGCCATTCAGTGATTGAAAAACAAAGAGGGAGATAAACAAAAAAAAATAGAAAGTTTGAATATAAATCAACATTTTGAAAAGACCACAACTACTTTTATATTTTAGGCAGCAGAATACTTCTTTCAGTCATCAAAGAGAATAAGAAAAGGTGAAAAAACCCTCCACACTGAATAAAAAATATTTCTACAATAAAAAGAGAGAAATATACAATGACAGGAATAATGACACAAAATCATAGGGACTTTGTGAAATTTCATGTCGTACTTATTACTTATAGATTGTATTTTCCACTTTCGTATATAAGGATAAGAAAAGCCATAGATGAAGATATAATTTGTAATCTGAGCAGAAATGATTGCCATCAGCTTTTAGGATAGGAAAAGTAACAAAAATTATACACAAAAATCTTTGTTTCATATGGAATGCTGAACTATTGTTACTGCCTTGATATATTATGAAATGAAAGACTGTGATCTGGCCCATGGGCTAGTGACTGGTACCTTTTGAAGGAGACAATATGTTAGTAACATGGAGATTAAATTATTAACTTCCATTAAAGATAGATGGACCTGAATGAGAAGTTCAGGGAATGTGGACCTAAACTGCTCCCTGTGAATCTGATCCTGGACCCTACAAGCCTCCCTGTGAGCAAGCTGCACAGCACAAGGACTTTGAAATTTTGACATTAAAGACTTTGCCTATTACAAATCTCACTGATTCATCAAGGTGTGAAAGTCTGCAGTCTTTGTGGAAAGACCTTCTTTCTTCTGCTCAGCAAAGTACTGTAAACATTTCTCTACCAGATCACTGTTCTATAAACATTTTTGTCGGTATGACTGGATTCTGCAGAGCATCCTGGAAGGCATTCTGTGTTTGTCTGCAAGACACGCCTTCTGTCGGATTGGAAGGTTCAGACTGTGGGTGTAAAACAGAGCTGTTCTTTATTCCTCCATTTCTCTCTCACTGCCATTAGTTGTGATGCTGTTCATAACAGATGCTGTTTGATCCTTGCCATGCTTTGTGGCAGCTTTGCCATTGCTTTTGTTGGAAATTGAAAGTTATGGAAATACTTGTTCTGAGTTTCCATGGTTTATATCACAAAGAACTCTGAGACTAAAGGCAATGCCTGGGGTAGGGAAGAAGGGAAGGGGCTAAAAGATAGGAATGTTTTTCTTTGCTGACTGTTACGAACTCCTCTACAGATCCATACAACACATATCTCAGTAACGACTAACATTAATCTGAGCAGTTTTGATCTGTGCTCTTTTGACTTTTTCTGTGTTTAAAATGTAAGCAGTTGTACTGTTTACATAAATACTGCAAAATCAGCCCACCAGAAGGAAACTTTCATTCCATTAATGAAGGATTTGATTATTTTTCTTTTTAAATCTACCTCAATTTCTAAATCTATCTGAGTAACAGATACGAAGACCCACTGCTGGGTCAAACCACATCTCAGCTATAATCCCTAATCAGTGCTTTACCTTCTAGCCCTCACTCCAGGCCAGCGTGTGGCCCTCAGTGGGCCTGATTACTGATGAGAGAACAAGAAACATATGCTCCAAATCACAGTCCAGTTGCCTGAAAGTGTTTGAACACTGACAGCAAATATGAGTGCATCTAGAAATGTGTGCATAAGCTTTTTCAGGTCTCTCTGGACATTAATTACCAGGTCTTTGGTCTGCTTTAGAGCTAACCAGACATTGAATTATCAGTGGGGTTTGAACCATCTGTATCACATAGAGTTTTGAAACTTTCAAATCAAGTGTGAAACTTCATGAAGGACACAAATGCACTACTGAAGGATGAACATTCATTTGCCTGATGTGAAATATGCTACATGGGTGGGTGTGACAAAAACCAGAAATTCTTTTCAGTCCCTTAAAGAGCACTCTGTGGGGGAGTAGTGCATCTGACATCACTGCATGTGTTATGCCCTTCCACTGAGTTTTTGTTTTCCAAGTAACCAAAGAAGAACAAATCCAGCATTTCCCTGCAACGTGGACTTATGTCCCAAGTACTACACTAAATATGGGAAATAGGCTAATAAGTGTGTCATTAGCAATGGCTTTAATATTAAAACATGTATGTTTTAGGAGGACAAAGAGGAGCGTATATCTATCTTAATAAAGCAAAATGAAAGTATGTCTTCCACTAAAATAATGAAATCCGTTATGGCTAAGCCAAAAGGAAAGCAAGACACCAATATCAATGGAGGTGGTAGGAAGCTTAGCTCTGCCCTTTGCTCTGAACCAGCTGTGGCCATCCCAGCCATCCCTTTTACTTTACAGAGGCAACAGGTCCATCAAGGTAAGTGATGTTTGGGTTATATTTCCTTCAGGAAGACACTTATTCTTGTATTTAAATCTTATGACAAGGAATTATTGCAGGTTTAGTTATTTTTTCATACTAGTTAATTATGCTCACTGACAAAGGACTTGACAGTATTCCTGGTATGAAGTTGTCTGGCTTGGGGTTCCACTTGTTTAAGTTTGCTCTGTCTGTGCCTGCCTAACAAACTGCTGATCTCATATACCTGCTTTTCTTATAAACTTGTCAGTATTCAGGTTTATTACCAGCTCTTTTAATGCTAAAGTCTACATTGTGGACTCTGGTAACATTTCAGACAACACTCCTCAACTTTTCAAATTTTGCTAAGTTTCCATGCCATATGGCATGCATGATAAACTCTCCAAATGCTGATACCATTCCACAGCTAATAAGAAATTCAAAACCTAATCTAAAACAGAAGCTGTGAGGGTCTCTCAGAGGTATTTCCAAGGTGGGCATTCCCTTGCCTGTCTCATCAGTATGGCCTGACAGAAGACAGCTGGCCTGAGTGAGACAGGAAAAAAGAGAATACATTTGTGTCCTACACCATTTCAGAGTCAAGGAATCTTATCACAGTTTGTGGTATAAAGATAGTCAGCCAGGGAATCCAAATTAGGGTACTTAAATACCAAGCAGTTTTTGACTTCACAAATAGTCCCATTGAAATAATCACTGCATGAAATACTGATAATTTTTTTAGGTCCAGTAATAAAAGCCTTTAACACAGATTAGGATCTCTGTATTTGGCTTTAACACAAACGTGTTATATCTCTTTGTGGACAGAGGTGACTTTCTAAAGAAGTGTCAAGTGGTCATGAAGTACACAAAGAAAAAGGTGACTTCTATTTAAATGTGTTTAATGGAAAAAATACCTTTTGACTATAATATTTACTTTGAATCAAGAAATATTATTCATAGAAAATATTAGATTTAATAACGTTCAAGAATTATTTGGTAAGATTAACTTATTAAAGATGATTGCGCTTAATCAAAATATTTTTAACCCTTTAGCTGCACACTTTTTATTTAGCAGGGTATAACTCCATCAGCATCATGTTTATTCCTTTGCAGATTGGAACTGATGGTGAGCTTGGAGAACCCAGTTTGGGATTCTCAGTTCAGTGCTGAATTCCCAGCACTGAGGAAGTGCTAGAAAATAAACCCCTAAAAGTGTCCTGTGCTCCAAGCCCCAGGCCAGCTGCCTGACTGCTATCTTGGCAACGACTGTGGGCACCGAGTGAAGGGTTCAGATGCAAAGCTGCTAAAAGATTGCTCCAGGAACATCAGAAAATAAAAACAGAGTGACAAGGGAAATTTGAAAATACAGGTGTAAGGGAAGGAAGACTAGATGCCATTTTCAAAGCCACATAGTGTCAAATTTCCTGCTATTTCAAATGATGGAGATTGATTGTACACATGCTTTTATTTCTGGAAATTCCAGTCTTTAACTGTCAATATAGGATTAAAAAAACATTTAGTCTCCTTTCATAAACAGACCTCTTTCCTTACAATAGCAATTTTTCATGTGCTAAGGTCATCCTTGGGAAATAATTTCAACCTGAATGAGCTTAAATATTTTAAAGACTATTTTACAGTGATTCTTGGGGCTTTCCTGTGCAGGGGCAGGAGTTGGACTTCAATTTTGGGTTGGAAGGGACCTTTAAAAGTCATCTAATCCAACCCCCCTGAAATGAGCAGGAACATCTTCAATTAGATCAGGAGAGTGAGGCTCAAAAAGCAGCCCTACAGTAAGCAAATGATAGAGATTTAATTTTCAGCTCTTCCCTGACTATCAGTTTTACCACAGATTTTCAATTCCTATGGACACCTTTCAATAGGAATAGAACTTCTCACAGATACAATACACCTTCTTTCTAAAATAATGCTCTGAACTTTAGATAAAAGCTTTGCATTATAAATGTACAAAGCATTCTGCTAGGGTGTGTAATAAATCTGCCTTCAAATATCACTCTGATGTATAATGCATAACAAAAAAGAATAGAAGCATTTTAAAAGAAATAGGCACTTTTTCATTTTACTATATT
Organism: Chaetops frenatus; assembly: GCA_013400775.1. NCBI lineage: Eukaryota > Metazoa > Chordata > Aves > Passeriformes > Picathartidae > Chaetops > Chaetops frenatus. The sequence goes on along the minus strand of VZTR01015044.1, from coordinate 112,244 downwards.
TAAAATCTTTCCTAACCCTCTAAAATGTGGATGGCCAGTTCCCAATCAGAGGTAGAAAAATGGGTAAGCACTGCAGTTCCAAAATTTAACAGGGTTCTTTAAATAACAAAGATTAGCCACACTTTAAAAAGAGAAGAAAATACTTTATTTTTCTGAGTACAATGATACACTCATTCCATGGTGAAGTCATCCCTTTATCTGATAGTTCATTCACTGCCATTCCTTTCAAAATGTCACACTTTCAAAATATAAGAAAACAAAAAACCTGAAGTGATTCCATGATGGCTTTCAGCTACTTTACTCTTGAGAGATCTTTTATCTTTTTTTTTTTTTTTTATTCATGCTGTACATGCAGGGTTTTTATTTCTGAAGGTATTTGCAGGCAGGTTTATTTTTCACATTAGAAAAGTCATGTAATTAAAAAATAAAATTAACCATAATGATTTTTTCTTTAGTTTTGAAAAGCTGCATTTTACGTTCATAAACAAGACTTTTGGGAAGTGTTGTTTTAAAAGGAAGAGAAAAGATTTTGCTTTCTTAATATAATACAATTTTGTTTCCTGCAGCAAAATAAGATAGTATTTCTGAGGGATTTTGAACAGGAACTAAGGGTTTGAGGCAATCAAAGCTATTTAATTCCAGAAAGTTGGAAATCAGCTCATTCCATTTCACTTCTTTCATTTTCATTTAAATTTTCATGGTTCGTATTTCTTTTTATTCCCTGAGAACATTTTGACTATAAGGATAGATTCCTCACAGCCTGACAGGAGAAATTAAAAAACCCAAATGAGTCTAATTAAAGATGGCCAGCCCAATTTGTATTTGTTAGTTGACCTGGAGTGCAACAAGATATTTTATTCTGTGTAGGCAAGATATTGAACAATTTCATTTGATTAAAATGTTTTGACATCAACCGGAACACATAGATGACAGATATAAGGGTAAAAAAACCTTTCTCCTTCAGTGAAAATGTATGCTTTCCTAATAAGTTAATCAATTTAGTGATGCTTCTAGGGAAAAAGGTTTCTATGAAACACTTCTGCAGATCACTCCTTGTTCCATTCATTCAAGTCTTTCATGTGTCATTATTACTTAGTTTTTAAAGATCTTATAAATATTATTGTCCTTTCTTTTTAATAACATGAGAGACTTCAAATCATAGCTCATTTCCTATCTTTTGCTGTATATTTTTCTAGTAAAAAAATGAGTGTTAACAGGTAAGAAAGAAGTCTGCTGATAACTGTAACTTAGAATTTTCTCCTCTTCTCTCCATTTCAGACATGTTGACGTCTCACTGGAAAAAAAAAAATTGCCTTTGTGCTTTCTTTGTCAGTATTTATCCTGGATGTAAAAATTTCACATTCAGAGGATGTATCAAGGAAACTAATCTACCTCAAAGTACCACCAAGTTCCCTCTAAATGTTTTTCTGATTGCTTCAATGAGGCTTTTCTTTATTAGTTTGTTTATAGGTTTAGATCCAAAGATGGTTTTCTAAAACATAATCTCAAAAGGTAGACATGATAAAATTTCAATAGTTAAACAAAATCCCCCCAAAAAATAAAATAAAAAAAACCTTCCCAGAGCAGGTATGAGGGCTTAAAAATATGTTTTTGACCCAGTAAAAATTAGCTACCGTTTCACTATCTTGATCTCTAAAGATCCGGCTGATCTGATGAAAAAGCCAGGAGAAACTAGTATCGCCAAACTTCCACAAATTTGTGTGCCGTTTATGAGCTTCAGCACAGAACCACACAAAAACTCAGAGCTTCCAAGTGCCTACGTTTGACAAAATGAAAGGTGGAGCTTCCTTCCTTAGCTCCTGAGAGGCTGCTTATAAGAGGCTTCTAGGGAGCGGGGCCAGCAGGAGCGCGGCACGTCTCTGGGGCCTGGCCGCGGCAGCTCCCGCAGGCAGGGTTGCAGTTTTTCTTGCTAGTAAGGTTTGCAGTGTGTTGTTTGAGGGGTTTCTGTTGACTCGTTGGTTTTTGGGGTTTCTGTTAGTGATGGTTGTAACGCGGTCAAAAACCGTGGTTGGTACAGGTGCATGGGACCAAGTGGAGCCCTCCGAAAAGGACGCACCTGTACAAAGCCATTCCTGCCCGGAGTGTTTGAGCTTATCGGTGCTTTCAGGGGGTGCTGTGGAGGAGGCCTGCCTGAGGTGTGAACAGGTGAACGGCCTCCTTTCACAGGTGGCCGAGCTTAGGGAGGAAGTTGAAAGATTAAGGAGCATCAGGGAAAGTGAAATGGAAATAGACTGGTGGGGTTCAGCCCTTTCATCAATAAGGGAGGCCCACCAAGAGTCAGAGGACTTACATGCCTCCCACTCTCCGGCATTAGGAGGGCACCTGGTCGATGAAGGGGAGTGGACATGGGTCCCTGTTAGGGGAGGTAAAAATATAAATTCCTCCTTGCCCCCATCCCCTAGCCAAGTACCACTTCAGAATAAGGATGAGGTCCTGGATCTAGAGATCCAGCCAGGTAATTTAGAAGAAAATTATCTGCCCAATAAGCCTCCCGATTATGATTCATCTGTAAGACAGATCAGCACCTCTACCATCAAGAAGAAAAGGAGGGTAATTGTAGTAGGTGACTCCCTTCTGAGGGGAACAGAGGGCCCCATGTATCGAACAGACCCAACCCACAGGGAGGTCTGCTGCCTCCCTGGAGCCTGGGTATGGGATATCACTCAGAGGCTCCCTGGGCTAATTCAGCCCTCTGAATATTACCCACTGCTGATACTCCAGGCTGGCAGTGATGAGATCGAAAAGAGGAGTGGCAAGGCAATTAAAAGAGACTTTAGAGGACTGGGTCAAGTGGTTGATAGGACGGGAGCACAGGTAGTGTTCTGCTCAGTCCCTTTGGTGGCAGAGAAAAATGATGAAAGGAATAGGAGAACTCACATCATTAATAAGTGGCTCAAGGGTTGGTGTTATGTTTTATATGTGGTCACCATCACAGAAACGTGGTGGGACGACTCACGTGGCTGGAGCACTACACTGGATGGTTACAAGCTCTTCAGAAGAGACAGGAAAGGGAGAAGAGGTGGAGGGGTGGCTCTTTATATTAAGGAGACTTTTGACACCATGGGCATTGAGACTAACGAAGATGAAGTTGAATGTCTGTGGGTAAGAATTAAGGGGAAGGCCAACAAGGCTGACATACTACTGGGAGTCTGTTATCGTCCACCCAACCAGGAAGAAGAGGTGGACAATTCTATAAGCAGCTAGGTAATGTTTCAGGATCATCAGCCCTTGTTCTTGAAGGTGACTTCAACCTGCCAGACATCTGCTAGGAGCTTAACACAGCAGAAAAGAGACAGTCCAGGAAATTTTTGGAGTGTATGGAGGATAACTTTTTGTTGCAGCTGGTGGGTGAGCCCACTAGAGGAGGGACTATGTTAGATCTGTTGTTTGCAAATAGAGATGAGCTGGTGGGAGATGTGGTGGTTGGAGGCCACTTGGGGCAGAGTGATCATGAAATTATAGAGTTCTCAATATTTGGTGATATCAGCAGGAACACCAATAAGACTTCTACATTAGACTTCAGGAGGGCAGGCTTTGGCCTACTTAGGAGGCTTATTCAGAGAGTCCCGTGGGAAGCTCTGCTTTGCTTCCAGGATTAAAATTCTTGCCATGGTGATAAAATGCAGAAATAGGAAAAGGAAAAAAAAAAAGGAATGTAAGGAAATACTGAAACTCAGGTGTTGAGTTCTTATTTGCAGGATTAGTCCCATTTTCTCTCATTGAAACTTTTTCATTAATAGAGAATAACACATTAAAAGCTGCATTTTATTTAGTCTGTTTTGTTTGTTTCTCACTTTTCTATTAATAGAATTAGTCATGTCATTTTCTCCTTTTTAACATTGGGAGGGAGAAAAACTGGAAGAAAAACTGGAAGAATTCGCTATTCTAATATAAGAAACAATTTATTGTATGTATTAAAGTATGCATATCCTCTTCTTCAAAAGGCAGGTTTTGAATGATTCATGAAAAAAATAGTCTACATCAATAAAAAAACAGCTTTGTGAAATTTACAGGAAAACACATATTGGAGTGAGCAGAAGGACCAAAAGAACTGAAATTTTCATCCTCTCCATTCCTCCTTTTCTTTTTAATTTTCTTCCACTCTGTCCCCAAACATTCTGAGCATATATTCTGAATTTTTAATGTTTATTTTTATATTGTTTATATCAAATATGCAAGGAAGTTCTTTGTGCATCATAAAATGTGACATGAAAATTGCAACACCACCAACACACATCAAACCTAGAACAGAAGTGATAAAGTAAATTTTCCATTTGAAAATTTACAGGATTTCCACAAATATTACCTTGACACGGAGAATCAACCAAGCAAACAAAAGTCTTAAACCATGGGACTGATGCAGTTAGCTACCTATCCATAAAGACTAACAAGCACGTGTTTTCTCATGGTGCCCTTCAATTATTCTGAACAGTCCTCATACTTTTGGCTATTTCCATAATTATAATTTTTAAAAGAATGCTGTTCTTCTAAGGAGTACAGACTTTCCTATTGGTACAGTTATTATTTCACTTTGTGAAAAACCAGAAATTAAACCACTATCATGTACACTGACTATCATTTAATTTAGCCCCCAATGACCATATTGTCATATGATACACCAATGTTCTCTTCCCTCTTTTCCTTCTTGTTTCATATGAATTCATTAGTGCAAAGCTTAGTTTTTACAGGATTATCTTCTTACCAGAACAGGAACCATGACTTCCCAAAGAAAATTCAGGCAATTCAGTAGAAACATTTGTATTGAAAGAGTGATAAGAAAATCACCTGCATTTCATTTTGGGTAGAAAGAATAAAACAGCAGCTAATAAAACAGATTGCAGATTAAGATTATGTATTACTGACTGATTTATTAATGATCTTCAAAATACCTCTAATTTGTAGTGTTTGTTTCCTTTGAAGAGGTACATAAGGTAAATTCCTTAACAGGGAACCCTTAATCATGTACATGTTTCAGGTGCCTAGAATATTATCCATCTGATTGTGTTCTGTAGTCTAAGTGTAGTCAACAGATGCCCTTAATAGCATCTGCTAACTGCTAATTTTGCCTTGTGGTTCTTTATGTGTAATCTTAGCAAACAAAATCAGTGACTTTCTCTGTTTAACTCTGAGGAATGCTATTGCATCATATGTTTGGGGAAGTTCATCACATGGATATTTCTTTGACTGAATACAATATCCTAAATAAATTGGGATCTATATATGTATTTACTGTGAGAGTACAATATACTTAAATAAAATGGAAGGCATCAATAATACCAAGGAATTTTTTGCATGCATATTTTGTCCAAAAGATTAGCACGTTCTTCACAGAAATGTTTTGCTCCCTCCCCTGATCAGAATGAGAGATTGAAGCAGCAGGGTTTGAGCCTGTAAATTATTGTCTACATGAATTACTCTAAACACTATACAAACAAGAAATCCCAAAGAGTAAAGATTTACAGGATTTATTTCTCAGACTTAGGAAGGGTTTTTTTTAAAAATTTATTTACGTTTTAATTCAAGTCAGCTTGACATCTCTCATATGCTAAGACATTTTCCATGTTTTGACAGCACAGAGAGCAGCATGTTAAATAACTATGTGAAATTACATTTGAGCAAAAGAAAATTAGGACCAAAATGGCTGATGGGCCTGGTTCCGATCACTTACACCAGTGTTACAGCTCTGCAGCCCAAGTCTAATTAGCAGAGTTAATCATGATTGATCAGACTCATGGAAAAAGGGGGTGCCACATTCTCTTTTGCCATGAGTAAGTCTTGGAGCCAGTGAGATGGTAGCGATATGTGATCAGCTCCCTGATTTTAAGGCCAGGCCTGACTCCAATGCAATTGGAAGGCTGTGCCAAGCAGCTCAGTGTTGTCAGGTCCTGGGCACTGAGCCACTGGAAAATAGCCATGCTGGAGCTCTGTTCTGCAGTCCCAGCTCTCCCCATGTGTTGGAAGGAGGCATGGAAATGTAGAGCCCAGCTGTAGTGCAGATGCACCAGCTCAGATGCTCACTCTCTGGAATACTTGTTTCTGGGTTGCAGCACAAAGGGACCAAAAAGACAGCTTCTGGATCTGTTATTCTAAGCCAGGGAAGTTTATTAGTGAAAAAGGAGAAGCAAAATGAGACAAAACTGGGTGTAAAGAATAGAGAACTGCAGAGCTGAGTAAAAACTTCCCTGTGCAGTTAATGGGAATACAGTCTAATGCAAAGGTTGGTGCAGAGCTTGAGTCAGACCTTGAACCACTCTGTGCTTGCTTCAGTTATGAACACCATTAGGATCTTTTGGAAGTGCTGTATGCAAGGCACATATTCTTCTATCATCTGACACTTTTCTTGGTATTTGTATTCATTCATACCTAGAACTGGTATAAGAAGTTGACAACTGTTACGTATTTTTTTTTTAATTTAAGATTTCATGGGTTTAATCAGATCAATCTAAGTTTGTGTGATTTTAGAAATGATTTTTAAATTCTTAACCTATATTTCTTAAATATATGTTAATTGTGTTTTAATTGAAAATACTAGAGGAGGACTGGACCTGCATGTAGCCCTTTTACTTTAAAATGTTTGGTATTTTAACAGCTTATAAAGCCTTTCTTTTTCTTTCCTTTGTAGGTAATTGCTTGAATTGAATGAATAATTTTTGTTTTCTACAAACCGTCATTTTTCTAATGAAAGAAAAATGAAAATTTCCCAGCCAGTTCTAAATTTAAACAACTTAGCTTTACTGTGCTTGCACTTCTTTTGTGTCTCTTTTCTCCAAACACTGTACCAAATTAGTATACAGAAAGAAATACTGAAAAAAACAAATAGTAGTATAATGGTGGGAAATAATCATCAAGTCAACATTTCAGAATCCAGTGACTGTTACACACAGCATAAATCCGAGACTCAGAAGTAAACACATCGAGCTGTTTTTTCTCTGTCTTGTGATCTACACACCTAATTAACCCAACTTTAAGGTCTTTACATTTCACAGGAGATTGCTTGTTAAGTGAGGCAAGTAACAACTTCAGAATTATTTAAAAACATAATCTGTTTTACCAGAACACTTCCCTCACTGTATTACTTACCTGATCATTTATCTGGGAGAAAACTCAAACAGCAATGTAGTTGTGAGTGCATTATTTAAGTACCACTGGTGTTGTGAGGTGCACTTTCCACCAACAGGTTCTTCATGTGAACTGGATTAAAAAAAAGTTAACTTTTTAAGAAAGAAGTTTACTAGCCACTTTCATCAGCAGCTTCTATAAGCAGCTTTAGACACTGTGTATTGTGATTGCATGTTTATTTGCACATTGCATCCCACAGCCAATCCAAATTGCTATCAGTGGAGAGGAAAGAAGAACACACAGGATGTAAAATTGCCTATAAAGTATTATGATATGTTGAGGAAGGTTACTGGCTGCACATCCCACTTGCTGTTTTGCCCAATTAAAAAAATTAGCTTCAGATATGGCCACAGATGTCCCAGGCTCACAATATTCAGACCCATCTTTTTTTTACTTGAACGATTTGTACAGGCCAGCATTTAACCTCATGGACAAACATACTGCTCCCATCCTTACAAAGAGAAAAAAAATAATCTGCATTTACAGTAGGCTTCAAATTTGCCAGGGAGACTCAGCCTGGTACAAAAGGACAGATACATACAAAAGCCAGGAAAAAAAGGATATTCTGCATATTTACAGAAGCTTTAGACATAGTAGTTTCTGTTCACAAAAAAATTATCCTTTGATCACACTTAGAAATGCAAGATTCTGCCAGCATGCTATTACCATGCCTAATATTGAACCTCTGCATTGTATTGCCAGCCATATTTACAGGGCCACAGAGGTATTTTGAAGCAAATAAAGGCATTTTTATGGAGACAAAATAAGAATCTGTGTACTCTAAGGAGCTTGGCACCTAACAGGAAAATTATGGATATACTTCCTAGGGCAAGGAGAGAAAGAACAGCTCCAACAGTGACTCAAGGAAGAAGCAGTAATTGTCTACTGAATGAAGAAAATACTCTGGTTGAACCAGAGAGGACAGAGAAAGAAGATGAATCAGCACTATGAATCTGGAGATGGAGAGTAAGAAGCAATCAGTTTTCTGTTTTCTGTACGCACAAAGCTCACTTTTTTGGTAGTAGAAATGTCGGCTGCTCCCAGAAGGGGGAGGACAGCTTATTTTGAGGCAAACCCACCTGCCAAAACCCCTCTTGAGGCTGCTCAGATCTATGCTGGTGTAAGCCTAGTATGCCTTTACTGCAAGGATCACAACTTGTTCAAGAAAAACTCAGAAATTTAGTTCTCAAGGAAATAAACAGGCAACTTGTGGAATTCTCAGGAGGACATAATTGTGTGATTCTTGGTGATTGTCACTGGAGATGCTGCATACACCTAAATACTCTTAGAAAGCCACACAGCCATAAATCCCTAGGCATCCAGCTGCTTGAAAACATTTGGTTCTCAGACTCTAGAAATATTTAAGAGAGAGTTTCAAGCAAGCTCAGTGAGCAGCTTAGAAATCAGGAGGAAAAAAATGGTCACTAACTTAGCAGGTTAGCTTTTTCCTGATCATATTTTGGTACATTCTATTGCAGAGCCATTTCTGAAATGATTTACTATAACTGATGCACACACACAAAAAGATATGACTGACTTAGAAGAAACATGCTTTAAAAAATTCAGGACAAGATATTTAGGTTAATAACATTTCTGAACAGCTTGTTTGGGAGAAATGTACTTGTACACATTTGGCAAGCATACTATATTGCCTCTACATGAAAAAAAGAGCAAGAACAAGCAAAGCGTTACATGATATTAAATAAGATCAGATGTTGTTCTTGAATAATGCATTCAGCTACACTTGTTCCAATTCAGAACTGAAAAATAATTATTAAAATGCTATATTCAAAATATGAAATATTTAACCAAAGTTAAACAATAAGGTGCTAGCAATGAAAGACTGATTTCACAAAGCTGTTGGAAAGAAAACCATCAGAGAAAATAAACAACAACAAACCAAACAAATAAAACCCCAAACCTAAGAACAAATAAGAACAACTCACTGAGAAAGCAGACAGCAAAGCAAAAACTCCTTACATTGGATTGAATGTATTTCAGCCTACAGTGTCTACACACACTTGTTTTGATTTAGGACATTGCTATTTAAAGTATTATTTCAGTAAGTAATCTCTATGTTACAAGAGTCCTGAAGCTCAGTTGTGACAACTGTGATTATTCTCTCAGATAAGGACTACCAAAAATTAGGCCAGTATAAGGAATGAGGACTGCCATTGATCAGGAGCATATTGGCATGTCAATCTGCTGACAATGCAAATCAGCACAAGAAGGGACAGAGTACTGCAAAAAAAAAAAGAGGAAATATTTAAGTTTTAGTCTTCTGCTAGGGAAGAAAATGCCTACTTTCTAAGCCTTTGTGTAATTTCTTACTTCATAAATGCTTTTTGCACGGCATATAATAAATGTGAACTACCATCAAAATTCCATTTAAATTATTTCAACTTTAAGATTAGAGGAATATGCAAATGAAAGACATTATTTTTCTTTTAAAGCTGAATGTTCCTGTGCAGCCAGCCACAAGGAGGCATCTCTTAACATTATCAGTCACACAGAAAACCCTGACATGCCAGAGTGTCTTCTATTCATCATGACTATACAAACTTGAAACTAGCAAAGAGATTTAAGTTTTAGCTCTACTCTCTGCAGGACTGCACATTTTTCCATTCCTAACTATCATTTATTTTACTTAACACAATTGAGATAAATTTCTGACACTGCCATAGCCACCTGGCTATATTCCTGTTGGCTGACCTGTGCAGGCCCTGTAGTTATGACAAGTTAAGGGAGCCTTAAAAACAACATGTTTTGAAGTCTTTCTGTATTGATTTGTCTAAGAAAATCCTCAGTAGCTAGCTTTCAGATTAATCTTGAATGCATATTACAAGGCAGAATCTGTGCATGATCCAAATCTCCAAGCTATTAGTCTTTTTGATATGGAAAAGAAGAAAGATAGCTTTGCTTTTTTTGGGGTATATGAAATTAATAATTAATTAGTATTTTAGCGATATAAATCAGTTTCTTCATGTATTTTCAGATGCAAGGTGATTTGCATAGGCTTTTACTTTTTTTTTTTTAAATGGGAAGCTTACGAAATTCATCACCTTCTTTCTTTATAAAATTTGCATTTTGATTACCTCTTACAAAGAGTTATTTTTAAATCAATACCCATATCTATCAGGTTACTCACTGTCCCACTGTACCCTATTCAGTGCTTTTCCAGAGAGAGTAAGGTGGTCTCCACATGCAGCCTCAATGGTTCTATGATGTCCTGATTCCTAATCAATGTCCTGGTTTCTAATCACTGTCCTGATTCAGCCCCAGCACTGAGGGGTATTGCAGGACTGGGACATTTTAATTGGAGTCAAGAAAGGTCAGAGTTCACATTGATTGAGCTAACTGATTCTTATCTTGTTTTAAGCAAGGGAAAACTTTGGATCAACTACCAGTACAACAACACAAACTGTTAATCAGAAACCATAAAATTCTTGAGATAGAGCCAGGAGAATTATTCAAACTTCAGCATTCTGAGTTAAACAGTACATTAATGACCATTTTTCTCTTTTGCATTAGATAAGCAGTTAATTTGAAAAACCCAAGCCTTTAATGTAAGAGTCTTATTATGTTTTAAATTCTGACAGTGTTCTTGCTATGTTTTTTGGTTACACTGTGAGGTTTATACTTTTAAAATATGGTTATAAAAATGTTTTTCTCTTAATGTCATTTACTTACCTATTTTCATGCTGTTTGAGGACAGCCTATTAAGACTGAAATGTTCCTTTTCTAATCCATGAATTCAAAACTGAAATCACAGTGTGTTGTTTTCTTTCTTCTTTTTTTTCTGTAGCTGCTTTTCTTGGGTTTTGCTCCCTTGCTGCTGCTGGAAAGAGGGATTTAAAGTGACAGATAACAGAGCATTCCAATCAATTGTTTCTACTGTATGCATACTTTGTGCCATGTTTCAGACATGGGCTTCATTTTTTTTGCCTCTGAAGTGGTTCAAATCTCTTTTAAATCATAAGAAAAAACATTAGGCATAATGGTTTTTTTAACCATAATATGTTATGATGTCTTCTTCAAATTGTGTTCCTTCCTTGTGTAGATAGATACTGGAGTGTTGGAAGCAATTAGCATAACTCAGAGAACTAATTTCCTGTGGTTCTTTAACTCTGTATTTATGGCTTTCAAAAGAGTGGATCTGTACTCTAAGGATTAGTACAGTCTATAAATTTTAGTCGTCTGACTCTCTTCCTTTTTATTTTTTAAGGAATTAAGATAAGAAAAATTCATTGGTAGCTGGAAATCACATTAAATAAAGGCAACCCGCTTTGTAAAAAGAAGGGTTTTTCTTCCTTTTCCTCCTAAATCTTCCCTGTCCCTCACAAAAAAAAACAGATTTAAGTTGTGCTTTAGGAGTACTCAGCCATCTCCTTTACAACTGAGTTGGTCACACACCTTTCTAACTTCTCTTTCTGAATTTTTTGAGCCAGACTTTCATGACCCAGAGCCAGGTGATTCGCACATCTGCAGCATGAGCTGTCTCACTGCCATTGATCAGGGGGACAATTCAGACATGGACAAAAAAAGGATTTGTATTTTTTTTCCCCCAGCTTTTGCTGATGTGATGGGTCTCTGAGGCACTTGCCTGGTGGAAAGTGACTTTGCTCTTTTCAGGAAGGTGGGACTAGATAAGCTTTAAGGCTGCTTCCAAACCCAAACTACACTGTGGTTCAATGACAAATCCCCACAGCTGGTTCCCTGGCAGGGCCAGGTGTCAGCACTGCCCATCCCAAGGGCACTGCGTCCCCCAAGCCTCGCAGATACCCCTGAGCCAATGGAGCTGCCACGTGTCAGACTGGGATTGCTTCCCTGGGGTTTGCCAACCTCAGGTGGCTCATTTTGGGGCATTAAGGCCCCTCCTGCTGTGCCAGGCCCTGGGGCATTAATGGCCCTGACTGGATACACCTGGAATGACTCGTTATCCATGGGAGCCATGACACCACACCTTTCCTCACAGGGGCTGCTCTGCCAGCAGCAGCTGCTTTGAGTTGCATGCCGTGTTCTTCGTGTGGAAAACGCTTCATCCAGAGGCAGGGGAAGCTGCTGAGGGTTTTTCCATCCAACAGGAGGACATCCAGCCAACCTGAAGCCAGGTTTACAGTGAGTGAGCCTTTTATTTTTATTTTTATATTTTGATTGGATGCTGTGGTATTCTCTCCAAACTCCTTCTGGACCTCAGGCTAGCACTCACTGAAAAGCAATGGGAAAGGTCCTGTTAAACAGCAAAGGACTTAAAAAAAAAAAAAACCAAAAAACCAACCAAACAAAACAAACACAAACAAAAAGCCCCAACTACAAGAGCAACAAAACAAACAAACAAAACCAAAGCCAAAAAAAAAACCAAAACACAACAGCAACAACACAATCCTAATTCTGCCTTAAAACATTGACTGTTTCCTTCTGTGTTTTGCACAAAATATGTACGACTCCCTGAGGAAACCCAAGCCAACATTCTTCTGAAACCCTATATATTACTAGAGAAATTGCTTAAAATTGAATAAAAATAGTCTTAAATTTTGTCCCAATCCAGGAATGAGTCCTAAGGCGTGAGCACACAGGTGGGGGATTTGAATATACTCAGTGCAAGTCTGAGACAAAAAAGAGGTCAGACATTTATAATCAAAATGAAAATACACTTTTATTCTCTATCAAAGAAGAGAGCAAGGCAGGAAAGGAGGAAAAAAAAAGAAGAATTGCAGAAAGCAAGAAAGGCAGTTACTTGCACATCTTCTTGATGGAGCCCAGTAATGGTGAAACAAGTCACCATTTAACTGTCCTTTACAAAGGTTCACTTATTTCTTTCAATTCTTTGACTGGCTTTGTCTTTGGGAAACTTGATGTTTGGTTTATCATCTCTTAGAGTCCGCTTCATTCTCATCTGATTAATGAGCTTCACCTCTGGCATCTCCAGCTGCCATCAACAGGAATGTTATAAATCTGGGGAATGTGATTACTGTGGTCAGGGTTTGTTGAAAATGGGGTGCTTAGACCATCTCCTTCTCCTCCTGATTTCTTTACATTCTACAGCAAGTGAAACCACTGCTCACAAAAGAGTATAAGGCAAGTTTTAATGTGTTTTATCTATCTTCTGATGTAACCTGGTGATGAAAATATTGAAGGATTGGCAGTGCTAGGGGATTTAAATGTGTTTTCTAACTGGTGATCAGAGTTTATAGTTGGAACAACTCTTTCCATATTATGATTGTAAAGTGGATTACTGAGGCGTATTTGTCCTTCTCTGCCACAGGATTTATTGGGTCAGGATCTTGATGACTGTTTTTCAAAAGCAAATGTAGCCTGTGTAGGTGGGAAACACGGGACATGTCGTGTGTTTACACACAAAAGGGTTGCAATTGAAATAAAATATCCACATGCATATGTTTGTTTTGGAAACTTCTGGTCAAGTGCTGAAATACTTTGTCAAAAATATTAAATATTATCTGCATCAGATACTATACACACTGCATCACCAGGTTTTCCACTTTGTTGCAAGGAGGGAAAAGAGCCAACCCACTGCCACTGAGGGGAAAAAATAGCAACTTCAGTAAATCTCTGAGGAGATCATCAGGCCCTTAGCAAAATAATTTGACATTCTAATGATAACCTTTGGTGTAATCATACATTTTATTACTGACATGACTGTACATGTAGAGCAGAAAACTGCTCTGTTATAGAATGAATGTATTCCATCATTCGGGCCATGTGGAGAGAGGTGTAAAATGTGGCTTGGAATAAAATGAGTTTTTACCCTGTGAACTCCCTGCACATACAGTATAAGCCCAAGCTGCTTAAAATCCTGTAATGTCCAGTAGTAAAAGGGGAAGAGATTTGAAGATTTTCACAGGATTCTGTAAAATCCCATGATTCCCTGTGCAGTCTGTGTAGGTGCATGGCTGGTGCAGATCATAGCAATGACTAAAAGACTTCAGGGACGTACAAAAATGTTGGGGTGTTTATTTTGATCAGTTATACCTAGATCCTGCTAGAGAACCACAACAGTGTAGTGGACTCAACAGGATCAATTCTTTAAAGAATCAGTGGCAAACTGATCACTTGCTGAATGGAGACAGCTGTTTCAACCTGTTACACAGGTGCTATGCTGTGGTGATGTTCTTGGAGTTCTCATGGGATTATTTAGGATTTCTCCAAGGAATTGTTTCAAGATGTCACTTTGCCAGCAGAAGGCAAGTGGTGGAACCTGGTTGATTCCTCAGCTCACAATCCCTATGCCAGATACTGTAGTTAAGTATATCTTCAGAGGCTTATGTAAGAGCCCTGTCAGTGAGACAGACTTTGGCTTTCTTCTTGAAAGGCAAACAAGCTGGAGGAAGGTGTGGAAGCACACAAGGATTTCTTCCAGCAGTTGCAAGGCCAAGCAACGATCAATTATTTGTGGGATTTTTCTTTTGTTTTGGACTGTTTTTACTCCCAAATGTTTTGTGGTTGGTTAGAGAGCAAAATAGGAAAGTTGTGCAGGAGTTCAGTTTGTGCTTATTGCGGTAATTTCAAACCCTATGGTACTAACTAGGCTTTTTAAATAACGTTAGAACTTGAAGGAGAAGAACAAAAAAGATTGTTGTAGGGAATTAATCTGTACTAATTGCAATCCAATTTTATAGGGGATAGAATGTTAGGTGCAATAATGTCACCTTTGTCCTTCTTGTTGTGTACACAGCATGTTTTCTGTGTATGAAATAGAATCAATTTTGTCTTGCAGACTCTGTACCCAGGGTAAGAATGGTAAAGCAAACAAATGCTTTATAAGGTCCTGTATTTTAAGTAGGGAGTGAAGGAAAATACTTGCTGTGCCTGTAGGGTTTCCTATCTGTCTCTCCTGTTGACAATGTACCACTTTATATAGATGGATACCCATTCACTGGACCAATGAGCTAAATGAATTTGTAAATATTATAAGTTGACCTGAAACTACACTTTTACTGAGTAAACTTTTTTGGAAAAGATATTGTCATAATCTCACTAGAAATATGGCTGTGATAGACCCAGGCAGCTGGAGCATCCCATGCCTGCTGTTTCCTTTGGAATTTCTCTT
This sequence comes from Chaetops frenatus, assembly GCA_013400775.1. Classification (NCBI taxonomy): domain Eukaryota; kingdom Metazoa; phylum Chordata; class Aves; order Passeriformes; family Picathartidae; genus Chaetops; species Chaetops frenatus. The sequence goes on along the minus strand of VZTR01015044.1, from coordinate 97,036 downwards.
GTGATAAATTGCCATAAAACAGTGATGAAAGGAGAAGAGTTGGGGGTGGTTTTTATTTAACGTAGTGGAAGAATTAATTCCTGCCAAATTGTGAGATCTGGGACTAAGCTTATGTTACAGATCTTGGAGTGTCTGCAGAACCCCGTGGGCTCCAGTAAATCACACTGCAGGGGAACAGCCTTTGCTGGACCTTAAATCTAGGGCTCTCTTCTTGGGATGCTGCTCTTGTCTCTGAGGGTGAATCACTTCCTTTCCTCACCTTAATTTTTCTCTTCGTTGGATCTGAATAGAGCTCCTGTGGAGATCAGGAATGATCTCCTATGTGATGCCANTTGAAGAGGTGAGATTCAGATTCAGTCTTTAACACATAAACTCTAGAAAGACACTGTTTCCTCCTTTCTTTGTGTCCCATAGTATCTTCTGAAAGTATTTCCACCCTTGTTGTACAGAACTATCTACACAGCTGCATGTACTGTCATGTCAGGACCCCTGTAACTTCAGGCTGGTTTTGACTGGTCCAGGCAGTTCAAACAGCAAAGAACTACCAGGGGTAATCTGCACCTAGCCTGAGACACTTTTATTTCATTACACAGCAACACATATGTCTTATATAGCTTAAGTAAGTTTTGGTTTTGAAAACGTCTCTAGGGAGAGGGCAAGCCTGTTATTTATTATTATTGCCCTTGTAGTCCTGTCCTCGCTAGATTCCTTCTGAACTCACAAACTCTCTAACCTGTCAGGTAAAACAAACCACAAATGAAGAAAGGTTAGAATGTAAAATCCCCAGGTCTGTGTTAAAGTGCTATTTTATCTACTACTAAAATTGTACGTTGCAAAGGTGAAGAGAACCATTAGAGAACAGGTGCCCTGAATGAGAAAGGATTTCAGACCCTGGACCTGGAAGCCTCCTTGTTGATTTATTTGAGAAAACTGCAGTATTTAGTACTTGATTCAGAGCAAAAATGGAGTTTCTCCACTCTTCATCTTCAAGTAAAGACGAATGAGCTTTCCTAACAGACCTTGCCCTGCCAATAGGAATAAATGACTGTGATTTCTGAATGCTCTCAAGGAGACCTGGAGACTCAATATGCAAAATCTCTCATTCTATCATTGAAAGTGCAGCCTTGGATTATTACTGACAGCCAAGATGCAGTTAAAGTAAAGGTCATGCAGACTATTGACAATAATAAATTCTAAGATTTGCTATCTTTTTGCTGAGGCCTGCATTAGGCAATGCATCAAAGACCCGTATTAAAAAAAAAAAAAAAAAAAAAAAAAAAAAAAAGGGGTTTCCAGTCCCCANAAAAAAAAAAGAAGTGGTTTGCCCTCAGCCAGAAAAAAAAAGCAATGTACATTTTTCAAGCTTGCTTTTTGAAGGAGCTAGAATAGACCTCTTATTTCATATTCTTTTCTTTTAAATACACATATTGGGAGACCTGCCCACCTAACAGTAAGTTTTCTCCTCTGTGCCCACCCAGAATACATAACTGAAGTTGCTTAAAATCATATTTTGCCAGTGGGTGTAGCATGACAGTATATTTGAATAAAGGCTGAGTGTAAACATTAGCAAGTTAATTTAGTTTATGGTGTGTAAACCTAAGATAAAGAAAAAGTCTTTAATATTACAGGTGTAGTGGTTTTAGTTTGCCTCCTCACAAACCACAATAGGTTAAGTAATTGTCTGTTTCTAATTGGGAAACAAATATGTATTTCTTCAAAACTCAGGGCACATGGTAGTTTTTCTTTTCAACCTCTTAATGAAAAATGGGTTTAAAAAAAAAATAGGGTAGAGAAAGACCAAAGACAGTAACTAAGAAATAGAGCTGCTCAAGGCTTCAGTTATTGATGCTTAAATGCAGGGAAGAGCAACTCTCTGAAATTAAGTAAGACTTGATAAATGACTTATAATTTTAGCAATGAAATTAATATATGAAACTTTGCTTTTTATTTTTTAACTTTTGACGTGGAAGCACTATTTAAGTCTCTTTCTTTGAATATAATTAATGAATTTGGTTCTTATGTAGAACAGATTGAGAACCTTGGATATTCATTGCAGTTCTGATTTATTCAGAGAGCAGATAGTCCATAGGGATCTACAGTATAACTTGTCATATTTAGAACTATAGCTTAACCCTAAAATGGAAAAAAAAATATTTAAAATGAGAGAGAGCAGAAGAGAGGAGTTCTTGATCCTTTGTGGTAAGGTTAACAAAATCTGTGCATATAAATTGCCAAATGTGGGTGTTTTTGCTACAGGAACATTTGCCCAGAGGAAACTGGAAAAATCCACCAAGTAGAGTTTTCAGCTGATGGTAACAATTTACATCCACTGGTAACTCAGAGAGCTGAACTGGCAATCAAGCAATGAAATATGCCACTTTCTATTATCAGTCCCATAGGTTATTCCCCACATTAGTTAGAGACCAGCAAGATTTGCATAACATGCATATCAGCTTTTAAAGTAATGCTGAAATATCTGAATTTGCCTATGGATGTGTCACAAAGATTCCTGGTGGTTGTATTTAATTGTGACTGGAATGGAGAAAGTAGTAGGCAGAGAAGAGTATTTTAAAAAATATTGCTCCTATATCAACTATTAAGTAAACAAACTCATAATTAAATACTGCTTCAAGCACAGAGAAAGTAAGAATGCATAAGGGACTTTCTATCTCACACATACTTAACTTTCTTTATTACATTTGATTGTTGAGACTCCCCCAAATGCTTCAATTACACCAGCATTTTTTATTAAATAAGTGAAACAAAAAAGCACATACAATTTCAAAATAATTTGTATTAAAAATTTTATTAGGCTATCTCTTATGTGTATAAAATCATTATATTAGAAAGTTCTATTATTTTAATAGTCCATACAAAAGAAATATGTGTTTTTAATTGAGTTTTTTTAAATTAAGCTTTTAAATTATCCAATTACCATTCAGTTCAATGGAAATCAGTTTGTACTGAGATAAGAGTGTAGTCTTTGTCCTGCAGATACTATACACATATATATATAAACTGCAGGATATTTTCAGGGTTTTTAACTATTCCAGAATTATTTCAGCTGTTGCACCTTCCTTACCTCATTGGGTGTGTGGTGCCACTGCTGTGATTTCAGTCACCTAAAGCAGATGGAGTGTGCACAGTGAGCATTACACAAACTGGCATGCAAATACTTGATTCCTTCTATCAGGCCTGATTTCTTCATCTGCATGATGTGCCGACCTAGTATGTGTTAAAATGAAAATAAAAACATAACTTAATTTTCAGGTCCTTTTAACTTCTAGACTAGCAAGTGAACTATAACCTGAGATATACGAAAACTTCCTAATATTTGGCTTAAAAAGTTTGGTTTGGAAATTGCTAAAAAGCTACTTATGCATTATTAGATAATCCAGAATTCAATTGTAAAACTTTAGGAAAGATGGCATCTACATTACAATGGGCTGTAAAAGGAAGGTTCACCTGCCTGGCCTGAGTGAGTACATGGGGTGTATAATCCTGTGCACTGCTATAAAATCTGGGCTCACAATCTGTGGTTTCAAACACCACTGCAACTTAGGCCAGCATGGCAAGAACACATTTACTGTGCCTCATTGTGTTTGTTTATGCCACATTTTCTTTAGATTATCCCCTTTTGTCAATCTCTTGCTCATATTGCCCTATCCAAATAAGCAGTTCCTATGGTAACAGAGATGGTATTCTTTTGGAACAAATGTCATGAGTTCTGCAAGTGCAGTAGGAAGGCTGTTTCTACATGTTGAACCAATACCATGTCATTTGGATCCACAAGTAAACGAGTTTATTTTCCTTTTAACCAGCTCCTGAACAGGATGAGTCACAAGCAGCTGAGCTAAGGTCCCAGGAACCAACTGTCTTAACCACCATATCAGATTAGAAAAGGAAAAACGCAATTCACCCCCAAAAAATCACAGAAATAAATTTCCATCACCAAACTCTCCAAGGTAACTGTAGCGAGCTCATTTCCCCTCAGAGCTCTCCACTTGTGTTACTCGCCTTCAATAAATCACACAGTTTGGCTTATCGTGTTACCATCCAGCTGTTAAATAAATGGTCATATGTGTGCCCAGAGGTAGGCCATTAGTGTACAAAAAGTCTTTTTATGCTCCCCATTATTGCAACAGTACATCATGCCAACCTGAAGGATTGATTGCTGACTGTGCTGGTCCTTGTCTTGCCAGTGCTGCTGCTGCAGGATTTGGAGGTGGCTCAGGATGGTGAGGCAGCTACATAGCCCTGCAATGGCTATCTCAACACATTATTGCTTTTTTCAGGCAATTAGGTTTAGGGAACAGTGTGCACTCAAAATGATGTGTGCTGGAACTGCGTCTTGGAACTGTCTTTTGTCTTATTTAATGGGTCTCTTTATTCTCAATGTACCAGGGAGGCCTGTCAGCTGACCTGTGCTTTGAACCTTACCAAGTGGGTTCACAAAGTTCTGATATATTGGAGGCTTTGAGTCTAAAAATAATAGTTTTATTTCTCTTCTGGGTTTTGCCTTTGGTGGGGAGATTGGGAGGTGGGTGAGGAGGAGTTTTGTGTGTGTGTGTGCGTGTTTTTTTTTCCTTCAATTTAATTTTTTTACCTTTATGCCAATTACTCAGTGCCTTAAAATACCCAGCATGGGCCATGAGGGAATTGATTGAAGTGTGACTGTGTGTATGATACTCTGATTAGAATTCTCTGTGAATTCAAAGTGAATCACAGTAAGATTTCTGGGTTTGATTTTGTTTTGGGGATTTTGTTTGCTTGTTTGTTTTTTGTCTTGTCTTGTTTTATTTTTGTTGAAGTTTACTACAATGACTCTGCTTTTAGGTAGGTTGTATTCTTTTTGTATCATTAAGGATAAATTGCTGCTGTTTCTTCCCATGTTAGTCTACCACAAATATGTGACAACATATCATAGAAACTCACCTGTAGCACTTGCTTAGTCTTCAATATTATGTGACTCTTCTAAGCATGACTATAAGTCTTGCTTCCTTGTGTTTTTTACACACACTCCATGCACCTCCCTTCTGGAATGTTGTGCCTGTTCTTGTTAAGAAGGGGTTTAGATTTGTTTATGTAGGAATCCAGAAGCATTAGTGTTAATTTGCAGTCCATGCTCAAACATACTGAGTGGGAGATTTTCAGTCATGTAGCTTTTTGTGTGTGTTTGAATTTTCAGAGTAGTTCTGCTGTGGCAAGAAAGCTGCCAATTTCGTCCTGCCAGAGGTTCCAATCTCTCTGTACCTGCAGTCTGCTGTATGAATTCTTTATTTTATTTGTGAATGCTCTCCTGGTATCCAGGAGGGCAGCCTTGGCAAGCAGAACAGGATTTTCTCAGAGTAAGGCATCTAGTGATGCATCAACCTCTCCAAGCCACCACGGTGCTTAACTCTCTGTGTGCAAACCTCTTTTATGTTGACACACATGAAAAGGTGCAGAAAAACAGAGTGCAAGTGCAGGGGCTTATGATACCCTTGGAACAGCTTAAGAGCTGTGCAAACTTCTCCAGAATATACTGCTGAGGAATCCAGTATCATCCTTGTTATGTGCACCCTGGGAAAAGGCAAACAAATGTCCACTTGTGTAAACTAGAATCTAACACCCCAAGTTGCCAGGTTTGCCTGTTGGGTTTGTGGTCTTACAGTTAAAAACCATCTTGTAACCGGGCTCAATGATGTGTCATGATTTTAATTACATTTTAAATATGGTGTACTAACAAGAGTCACGTGCCACTTGTGTGGAGGTGAGTTTTGAAGATAATGCACCCACCTGCAGTGAGCTGGGTTTCTGCCAGTGGCTCTTCCTAACAGACACAGAATCAAGATGCTAATGGAGATAGTATCAGGAGCAGGATGTGATGATCTTTTATCTCGCCAGATATTGAAACAAAAGGCATCCAAGGAATTCTGGGTCAGTTGTCACTGAAGATCACTGAATACAGCAACTTACATTACCCCTTTTCCAGTTCCATTTTCAGTGTTGTGAATGTCGAGCAGCATGTGGCCAGGACCTGATTTCTTCTGGAAGAATACAGGGCAGTATGACCCAGAGAGTCAGTCAATAACTAAAATTGTATAATAAAACCAGGTCTGAATCTGTTTTGAGATCCCTCCTTGCTCTAAAGAATGACCCAACTAAAGCTGGTGGGTGTGTTTTAGTGTCTGTATACAGGGAACTGCTTATTAAATTGGCAACTTCATAGGCTTCACAGGTGTAAAGATTTATCTCTTAGGTATGTCACTGAGATTAATGTCTTCGCAAAAAATTATGTCACAGATTTTTACAGTTGTATATTGTTGTGGAATGAGCTTGCTCATTTGGAAGTTTTACACCCCATTCTGACATTCATCCTGTTCAACAACATTGTACTGTTTTCTCCTTGGACAACTAAGTTTTGTATTATCCTTTGTTGTTTTGGGGCTGTAAGATTCTGTAGGGTGTTTCATATTTCCAGTGTTGCATTTCATGCAAATGTAGCAACTTCTCTGCAAGACTGCAGACATATTTTCTACCCCTTTGTTTGTGCCCCTTTGACAGGCAAAGGGAACCTAAATGCTAGTATTTGAAACAAACTGAGAGGAAAACCAAAACTTGCTTCTACAAAAGAATTAAGTTACAGTTGGATAGTAAATATTAACAAAGCTATATTTCTGTTTAAATTCAGCTATATTATATTTTTCCAAGATAAACTATGGAAAAGGAGAGAGGATACACAGAGGTGTGCTCAGAATAATCTACACTGAAAGAACAACAAAAATCCTGAGTGTGAAGAGTTGGGAACTGTTTCTGTTCTAAACTGATTTTTTGTTCTACACTATGGATTACAATATAAATATGTATTAAAATTTCCAATAGATGTTTTGTCCTTTAATGTGTGTGCATTGATATAAAATTTTTCTTATCAAAATAAAATGTCCATATATGAAATCTCATGTTACTTATCAAAGTATGTAGTAGTTACTGTTTTTTTCCTGATATTTTAAAGAATTGGGGTGTCTTGAGACTCCCTAAAGGTGGAATAAATGGAGATAGTTATGTTCTCAGCATAGTTGGGTACCTTCTTTGTAGACACACCTGACTTGAAATGATCCAGCCAGTTGTTATTAGTTAATACTTTAGTAACTTAAATGTAGGAGAATATCAGGGCTATTTCTGCCTGGTATCTGTGGAATATTGTGGAAGAAAGTAATTTTTGTCTGTTTTTATTCTAGTCAGCTGCTGAAAATGTATGCCTATATTCCATTTTTGAATGCAGCACTTCATACACTCTCCCAAGCAGGTGATATGAACAAAGCCAACAATTTGGGATTTGCATATATCAAATGCAAACAGCCTTTTTGAAGGGTGTGACAAAATGCTATCAAAGAACTAGTATATGGGTGGGATATAAACTGCTTTTAAGCCTCAAGGTGGAGATTATTTGTAGACTTATTTTACAAAGGAAGTGGAGAAGCAGCAAAGTAACTCTTGTATATCCTAACATTTAAACAACAATTTAGGGTGGGGCTGACTGTCTTATGAAAACAGTTTTCCTGTTGGATTCAGCTGCTGGATCTGTGTATTCCTGGGGTCATTTTGCCCTGATTCATGTGGAGATTTTAACACAGGAAACAATTAAAGCATTTGTGTAAGGAAGAAGTGGAGATTCAGGACTACGTAGATCAGAATATGCTGATGTTATAGAGAGTAATTCTTTAGGCTTTTCTAGGGAAGGTCCTTCTGAAGAAGTTTTGCATTTCTTTGCTGGGGTCTTGGCTCATTCTTCCAGGGGAGATAATCATAGGTGAGACTTTCACCTGCCCTGAGGGATATTGCCAAGAGCTAAGCAGTGAGTACTTGTTACTGTAGAAACTGCCTTGTCCTCAGCCAGCAATGCGGTGTTTGTGAGGCTAAGAGAGGCATCAGGCAAAAGATGAATTTCTAAGCTGGCAAAAGGGAGATCTTGGCCACAAAGTGGAGGTTTGGCTTTGAGTAATAGAGTTTTTCAGAACTGCTTATGCATGTTATTAAATAGCTGCTGGATAAAACTCAGAACTACTCCTGAAATCAGGTCCCAGTACAGCAGACTGCTTTCACAGTCTAGTAACTGCACTGGAGGGGGAAATTCACCCTGCTTTAGTCTCATCCCTGGCACAAGCTGGAAACAGCTGCGTGCTGTGCACTTCCAGGGTCAGGGGTTGGCACACTCCCCCACAGGCAGCTCTTCACCCAGGCACAAATCCCAGGTCACCTCACAGATCCATACCAAGGGTAGGAGGAAAGGAGATCTGGGCTGACAGGCTGGTGGGAGCTGCAGTGAGCTCCAGGCACAGCCTGGCTGGGGTCAGACCTGCAGCCCTGCTGTGGGAATTACAGAGCTTGCAGGTAACCAATGGCATATTCAGGCTTTGGAATTAACTTTGCCTAGTCACTAAACCACTGGCATTTGGGCTGAGGCACTTCTGAAATGGTCAAAAAGGAGAGATCTCTTTGGGTATTTAGTCATTTAAGGGAGCTGCTTAGTCTCTTCTCTCAGATGGCTGCAGTTCAACCAATCTTGTTCTTTAGGTGATGCATTGTTTTGTGGACTGCTAATGTTTGTACATTTTTGAAAAATACTATTCCAGGATGAAAAAGCTCACATAAACATGCATGTAAAAAGGAATAGCCTTGTCAAAAGAGAATAGGCTCCAGAAATGAAGAGTCAAGACATAAATCCTTTCTTAATAAAGGATAATTAATATCCCTTATAGAATTTGGCTTCTAACTGATTATAAATGCATTTTACTCTAAAGACTAATTTAGCAACTGGGTCAGTGGCTACAATACCATCCTCATCAGTTATATGATGGATAGAGGCACCTGACACTACCTTTGCTCTTTGAAAGCTTTTCAGCAGATTCCTTTGTCATTTTGAGGCTGTGTTCGATCCTTGGCTTTCAGAAACGATAAAACGTGCAATGACTTTTTGGTTGCTAATGCTGCATATTTATCAAGAACAAAAATAAATAGTCTATGCTGAAGCATAATGCTTTCATTTATTGTTATTCAGAAGGGTACTAGTATTTCCTCATAATAATTTATTAAAGTTGGTTTCAATGAAGCATGGCCTATGTGCAGGAAATCTGGGGTGAAAAGAGCATCGCTTTGCTTTTTCTAGAATGTGGATGAGAATATATATATTTCTTTGCTTCTGCATCTGTTTTGAAGGCCAAGTATTGTAGTGTGCAGTTTCAGAAAGGATACCAAACTGAATATCTTTTGGGGGTAATAAAGAATAATTTTTACAGGTTTAATTATTTAAGAAAGCTAATGCCTGAGCAATGTGGCTCAGTCTGTGGTTGAGGCAGGTATAAACAGACATTTCACTGGCTTTCTACATGCAGTTGTCAGTGTAGGTTAATCCAGGCCTGACACAACCCTCAGATTCACTCTAGGGCCTCTCAGCACAGACTACCCTTGTTATGAATGGTGTCAGCCAGTGTGATGACTTTGTGTCCGTGATGTAACATCACCACTGCAGGTAGCAGAAGCTGCTGCTTATTTTATTCTAGCTTGGGAACCTGAAGCACATTTTAAAAAATCTGAAACACAAAAAAGAACCTCAACAAACCCACAAACAAACAACATAAAAACAGAAAGATAAACTTTTTGGTTTTGGTGGGTATATCAGCCATCATTCATAAGTGAAAGCTTAGACTGTCCAGGTTCACAGACTTTATCAGTTATAAACTAGTTTTTGTAAAACCAGGTAAGTCTTCAGCAAGTTAATTGTGTCCTGCTGAAGTAAGCCTTTAAATGATGTGACAATGCAATGTGTTGAAATTACCAAGGTACATTTCAGAAAAGCTTAAGGCTTCTTCTTTCTTGCAGGTACTGATTTGTTCTATGATTTTATTTTTTTGGGTGATTGCAACTATATAATATTTGTATAATATAGACAGAGTATAGAGCAAGGTCATATATAACTGTTGTGGTTTAGGAATGGTATTCCCCAAATTATGTTGGCACCAAAGCACTCCAAACCAGGTGCTGCTGGCTCACTCCCTCATCCCCTTTCCCCCTCCACTGCAGTGGGCTGGAGAGGAGAACTACAGGAACAAAAGGCAAAGATTATGGCTTGAGATAAGAACAGTTTACTGGAAACAGCAATGGAAGAAGCAAATGAACAATAACAGCTACCATATCCATAGCAGAGGGAGCCGATTTTCCCAACTGCTCCTTTCCTCAGGCGCAACCACCCCCTCCCCATCCCTAGAAAATGATCTGAGGTTGTATAAAATACCATCTGTGCCTAAGTATGTCTCTCCTGGCTACTGCAAAAATTAACCCTGTTGTGGCCAGAACCATGACATTATCCACCCTTTATTCTACACTATTTTCTTCATGCCCAAATCCTGCACCTTCCAACTACATTTATATATACACACACACACAAGCACAGGTAACATTTCCACAGTCAATGGCTCTCCCTCCAAGATGTCTGCTGAGTTCATTCAGTCCATGGCTGAGTTTTATCCATCCTAGAGGTCTTCCAGGGCAGGAGGGCTTGGTGTGCTGTCAGCTGGTTGCTGCACCAGGAGCTTGCAACTGGTTTATGTGGAGCAGTTCTTACACATTGTCCATGGCAGACAGTGGCAGTGTCATTCAGTATCCTTTGCATCCCCGACTCCAGAGCCCCAGGATCTGCCCCTGAGTCTCCCTGGGTACTTTTTGCCAGAGACCACAGGAACAAAGGACCAGGAAGGACCATTCTCCCCAGCTCCAGTGTCAAGCACATTTTTCACACCTTGTCCTATTCTGAACAATCCAAGGGCTACTGCATGAAAAATCCCCCCTTTGATTTGTTCAAAAGTGAGGCAGGGCATCCACTCCCCTCAAGAGTTTATCTCTTGTTTGTTAATTAGTCAGATAACCCAAACAGGACAATCTGCCTTGTAGTGACTCATTTTGGTGTCATGGGGTTAACACTGGTCTGGCATCTCCCAGCT
>VZTR01015044.1:40060-75553 GCA_013400775.1 Chaetops frenatus | reverse complement strand
ATAAAAATATCCTTGGAACATCTTACAGAATGATGCAATGCATTCTGGGTTGCACTCATACTTAGGGAGCTACTTATTTGAGTCTCCTTAGCTCTTCAGGGTTGACACAGAGGAAATTCTGTATGGAGAAGTGCTGCTGCACTCCTTAAGTACACCCAGTTAAGGAATTCTAAAGAAGGAAATGGGCTTCCGGTGCACTGACTTTTGCATTCCAGTAGTAGTCAACATGCATCAAACTGTTATGTGACTTCCTCAGAGAAAAGATTATGGCCAGGTAGATCTACTCCATCTAAATTTTAATGCTGCTACTTATTCTTTAATTGTAAATTCGTCCTTCTGAACACGGATGTCTAGAACCTCATCTCTTCATCTGAGGGAAAACTAGCAACCTCCCTCTGCCAACTTCACTTGTGTTTCCATAATGCCAAGGTTTAGAAAACACATTTCTCTGAAGCAGGTCTGGAACTCAGTTCTGCTTCCTGTTTGGAGCGTGTGTGTATTTATTTTCTTCTTTCTATATGCTAAATAGAAATATGCCACTAACAAGACATTACCTATGCATTCCACCTACTGTCACTTTGTTACTTACTATACTTTCATTACTGCTATGATTAATTACAAATCAGATCTTCTAAATGTGTTTTAAAGGATAAAGTATACCTTTGTTTTCAGTTTACAATACTCCTTGTTTCATCTGTTTGGGCTCACCCTAGACATAACAAATTATTATGGATCAGCAATTACATACAGTACAGGTTTACTGGTTACTTATAAAAGTATCTGTCAGATGACTAATTATCTATAAACAACATATTTATCAGGAGGAGCTTCAATGGCAGCTCAGAGAAGACAAATATAGCCAGACCCTTAATTTTCTCTTTTCTTGATGAAAATTTCTTGTACTCACTTTAAAGTCAGTTTTCCTCTCTAAGAAGAAGAGGAGTTTAACAGTTTAGGGTTTATCTATTTTCAGTTTCTTTGGATCATCAAGATCCAACTGGTGAATAAATCTGAGATAAAATCTTGAACTGGGGAAGTTTCATTCTTGACCGAGGTGATGAAATAGTCTTGCTGGGAATTGGAGGCAGCAGTGCAACTGGGGTGTGACTCATTTTTAACAATGGCACAGTATATCTTGTCATTATGGTGTATCACTGTATGCTGGTTGTAATCAATGCTTCATTAGGGCACAAACAGACTTTTCTTAGGTTCTTTCTTGAATGTAGATGAAGGTGCAGGAGACCTGTGACCTTTAGAGATATGGTGGTGGTTGTTTCACACAATTTCCTCTTGCTTGTTGTATGGATCATCTCCAGGACTTCTGACAAAGGAAGGGCTGTTTGAGAAGTGTTGTGGAGATAACTGAAGCAAGAGCTGAGAGGAGAAGGCAGAAGTGGGCAAAGGAATGGGAAGATGCACTGGAAATTCACTACTTGGCTTTTTTCATGTAAGGTGATGGGGTGATGGAATAATAGAAGAAAGATGTAGGAGAAGCAAAGCAGAAAAAGGGGAGAAAGGTGATGATTAGAGCAACAAAAGGAGAAAAAGCAAGATAAATGAAATAGTTTCAGTCATTCCATGTCCAAATAACATTATTTTTGTTGTTGTTTTGTTTCTGTTATTAGGGACAAATCTATTGCATTGAAGCATTTCTTTAAGTATGCCTACATACATATGTAGCAATTTGCAAATATCTTGAAAATCCAACCACTTGTGAGGTGTGATACTGCATACAAACACAAATAATTGAATATGCATTCTTTGGTAAGGCACCTTGAATGGAAAATGAATCTTCATGAGTTACTACCCAAACCTGTTTTTTCTCTTTGCACATGCAACTACACTGTTAGTCCTGGTGACTTTAAGACAAGGTTAGGGAGGAAGAAAACAAAATAGAGGACAACAGCCATCTGAAGATCAAGACCTTTTCCTTACCATTAAAGTGTAATAAATTCCTATTGGTAAGCTGTCCTTTTCTGCTGTGCTTATATAAATTTATTTACTCGAGTGTTACTGGTTTTCACAATGCTGTTCTTGCTGCCTTTTAGAGTAGCTATCCTCGTTGCCTTCCTTATCTCAGAGTGAGAAAAAGAATTTAGAAAAGTAACTTGCCACTGCTAAGGTTCATTTAGCAAACTTTGGATCCCTATTATAGTTTGCCTTCTGGCTGTCTCCCTGTCTGGCGTGCAGCACTGTATCATCTGGTTGCTCAGAGAACTATAATTGGCATATTGAAAACAGCAGCAGAAAACAGCTTAAGGTCTGAATTAAGGCTTCAAATTTTACAAACAACAGTTGAACGGTTTTTTATAGGTTTTTCAAAGACATTTCCAGCAGATAGGGACACTTGTGAATCCTAGACAAAATCAGTAGGAGAGGCATAAGATTTTTTTTCCCTGTCTCATGTAATGTGTGCTTATATGATTTTAGTACTGCCTTTACAGTTTGAGAATCTTCTTTATGTTGCCTAGTTGAACAATATGAGCTACAAATTAGGTGACAAATATTCCAGCCTTTATAGCTGGGCAAATGCTGAAGAATGTACATAAACTGTTATCCATCCACAGCAGCTGATGTACGTCTTCTAATGCAGAGAAATATAATTATATTTAAAGTATGGTTCATGTAGCCAATGAAATGAAAGTAAATTTCTAGAGCAGCTACTTGAAGCTGCAAGGCAATTATCAGCCTATTCTTTATTCTTTCTAGTTTACTTCAAGCATTTGTTAAAAAAACCCCAAAATGTTTTTAACCTGTATGCCCCTGTTGAGGAAACCAAGCAGCTGAAAATGTTGACAGCAATGGAACCTTCGAATTGTCTGATAATTTACTGTATTAAGTGCTGATAAGGAGCCTGGTGTTGATTAGGTACTTTTGATGTTAGCAGGGTTTCTGATCCTAGTCATACAGCTTTTTAATAATTTGAAAGCTGAGAACAGTTTATCATTTTAATGCTGTGACTATTAAACTATACTTGGGTGCCTTGTGGATACTGGACCTCTCTATTATTTTATACATATGATCTGATACAGATTCAGAAGAAAAGATCTCTAAAGCTGAACTGCTGGAAATTTTGAAATATCTATATTAATTCTACCTTGTACTCCATTGTTTCTTTTCCCAATATTAACCTCCCCTTCAATATCCATCTCCTCTCTTCAAGCAGCTGTTGATACTGCAAACAGAGAATCAGCTGTGTCAAAGGCAGGCTTAGTGGAACATCTTGGCCAATCTTCATTCCAAAACATATAATTATTTGCAAACTAGTCTCAATAATGTCAAGTTAAGCCTAAACCACAGCCTTTCAACAACCCTTTCCTACCTTGCTTATCAGTTTTTAGACATATTGGTTTGGCCCAAATGTTTAACTTAAAATATGCCACCTGCAGCTAAGCCTTCTACATCCTCTTTTGTTGTTTTTAGCTAATGAGAATAATTGATCTTTTTCTTCTGTATATCATCCCTTTATGTGTTGGTAGACATTCACATCTAGACATGGTCTTTTTTCTCCTAAAATAAACACAGCTTGTTATCTTGATTTTTCTTCAGATATCCTGAGTGGGGTTTTTTCCCCCACATGCTTGAGATTTTTTGCTTCTCTCTTCTAAACTTTCTTGGATTTATTTATTTTGAAATGTGTCAATATACTGTTTAGAATAAGATTGAGTTACTGTAGGAAAAAAAATAATATGCTGGAATTCTTTTCATATTTTTCTGTTCTGATTAGTGTGATCCTCAGTTTGGGGGCTTGGGGGTTTGTTGTTTGGTTGTTTTTTTTCTAAATCAATGAAAACGAAATGAAAGTCTTTATATTTTAAAAGAGACACAAAATAAATATGTCTCTGTTGTCCCTTGTCAACCCTGCTTTAGAGAAGCATGATGAAAACCTCTGAAGACCTAATGAGCCCCTTGCTGGTGTTTCAGTCTGTTTAATTTATATCCTACCACATTGCATGCACTGTTAATGTGGTTACTGTGACATCTGTACTATTCCTTTACTGTAGACTACACATCTAAGTAAAAGTACAGTAGGATTTTTATACCTGAAGAGAAAAACTTCTCAGATAGCAGGAATCTGAGACTCTATTTTTTCAACGTGCAAAATGAATTAGAAAAGGAAAAAGAGCTAAAAACATTTTATGTAATTGAATTCTCATTCTCATTCCCAATGAATACGTTATTATTATTATTTTGCAAGGAAGGAAGTCAGGAGAAAAAAAAACAACAGCAAAAAAAACCCGAACTTCCTGAACTCTCTAAAATGGTAAAATTAAATAGAAAAATTTAGTACCTGGCTCTCAAAAGGTCTCATACTAACCCCTAATTTGCTTACATCTTCAGAGTTGGAGAGAGTTACTAATCTATTAGAAACTATCTGATGTCAGAATCTTGAAAAGTCATGAGCTTTGAGACAGTTCAGACTTTCAAGTTCTGCTTCTCTCTAATGTTTAATATATACAGTTTTATACTCTTTGGAAGTCAAAATACACACTTGAAACACCAGCCTCAAATCCTTCTGAAGTGTGTGACATGTCTCTCTGGTAATATATAGCATTTTAGAGGTGCTTTGGGCCCGAATGAATATATGAATGTGAGGAACTGAGGCAATCCAAAGGGAGTAACACAGGCAACTCCTCATATGTGATAATCTGCCCATCTCCTTTGAATAAAGACAGAACCCTCATAAACATTTTGGAAATGTGACAATTTTGGAAAAAAAGTAGTTTAGGCATGTCACATGCTGCAGAGCAGTAATTGAACTTTTTAATGATGGAGAAAATATTTCCACCCGTATTTCCACTATATTCCTATACATCCATATGCAGAAGGCGTGGCATGACTGCAAATTACTTAGTGAAATTGACAATTTTTATTAGATATGGTTTTATAAATTTTAGGTATGTTATGCACGTTAGTATTTAAATCTCAACCAAACTTAGAAAATTATTACAAAAAATTTTGAAGGCTGATTACTTTAAGAGGACAGCTTGTAATCAAGGTGTTAAATTATGGAATAACAACAAGTTCAGGAGTAAAAGCAGGAGATGGCAACCTAGTAAGTGGAAAAGTAGACACCTGACCACATCTCCAGCATATTACTTTGCTTCAGTAAAAGCTAATTATATCACTGGACTAGAAAGAGCGGCATTTGGAGTGTACATCTGTCTCTGTTAACGTTTCTGTGCACATGACCTGTGGGTTAGTCTTTCCATATGTGTGAGATTTTTTTCCCCATCTCCTGCTTTAATCACTTACCTGGTAAAGCCTTCCCAGGCAAGGATTGTTGTTTAATGCATTAGCATCTGACTCAGGAGTGCTGCAGTCTGCAGGAGTGACCTGGACCTTACCTCCCAGAAACCCAGAGTGGCCCTACCTGTGCCTGCCCGAAGTATGAAAGAAACATTTCATGTTTGTAACCAAATGTCTGTAAGATCAGACCTCAGTCCCACAATTGTAGTTTAATACAAAAATGGTCCAGTTGTACTCTGTAAGCGTTTCAGGTGAAGGATATAGACACTGATATAGGACTGTGTGCTGTGTGATGAGAAGTTACAGACCTCAGAAGGAAAATGGTGATAAATCTGAAAATTATACTGTAAGAGAAAACACAGAAAAACCTGATAATTGCATTGTGATAGAAAACATAGAAACAAAGGTGACTGCTCTAACTGAAAGCTGTGACAAATGTCTGTTTATGGCATTCAAGAAAGAGTCAGTAGAAGTAAGACACTTCCTTCCTCAGCAGGAGCCCAGCTGTGCCTTAGTTTCCTACACATTGTGGTAGAAATTTCAAAGCAATTATACAGTATATGCTGGCTTTTCTAAACAAGATCACTCCCCTTCATATCTATTCCAGTGCAATTGAAACAATTCCCCTACTTGTATATCCATCCTTGTATGCATATGATTCTGATATAATGTATATAATTCCCATCCTTAATAAAACACAGCTATCTTTGCACATAATCTGTTCACCTTCATGCTTGCTAAGCCTTTTTGTGAGGGTTGCTTCAGCTGTGTTGTACTCAGCCCCATGACAAAGTACATACCAGCTTAGACATACACCCTTTTCAGGGGGATTTAAGCCTCAGGCTCAACCCATTCCATTCCAAAGTATTTTTCTGTAAAGGCAGTCCTATGCTGCTGCTGCTTCACCTTCAGCCTTTATAATGTGTTTTTCTTTTCATGTCCTTCCCCAGCTTTCACTTTGCAAGTCCTGTGGAGAAATTTCTTTTCATGTGATACCTAGTTCTTCTATGATGCTTCTTGCTCCATCTGCAAGAACCAAATCTCAGATGCCATGTCAAGATGATTCAATAAATTTTTTTTATTGCTATTCTTCATGTTTCATGAGTTCAGAGTCTTCTGTCTCTGCATTTACATTAGCCAAGGTTGTACTGTAAAATCAGCAAAGAAAATGAAACTTTCTTGAAGTTCAGTGACCATTATTTCATAGTCAGCCTCAACAGTATAGAGAATTGAATCTAAATTCTGTATTTATTGTGGAAATTCAAATCTACTTCTTTTTGAAGAGTGTAGCAACTATTCAAAAAAAGATGAATTCCTTCTGTGTGTGGAGAGTGTTCTCACTCTTTCAGATTGAAAGTTGCCCTTTGAAGCAAAACAAAAAAATCATGAGTCACTGGGGTATAAAAAGAGAAAGGAAAAGGTTAGGAAATGTTAATGAAAAGAAGTTGGGAAATGTTTGTGAAATCCAGAATATGGGTAATTTAAAAAACAATTTCTGCTTTAATTTAAAGTTTTGCTGATGCCAAGGTGGTTTATCATGAGAATGTCTGTGGAAACAAGACACATACATACCATTCAGAGCAAAAAGACTGTCATTGTAACACTGAAGTGTTAGAGATGACAGCAGCTATAAGAAATGTTCCTGAAGTACTCATAGGCTTATTTTGAAGGAAGAAACAACTTTAATAAAAGTGTCTTCAGCACACTGTAGGGGAGTGATTAGGTGATAGATAACCCATTGCACTATAGTAGTAGCTCTTCTTTTTTTAGCATTCAATTATTTAAATAAAAGGATTTTGCTGTTTAACCAAACACATTGTTGTCTCATACAGAGAAATATGAAATTTAACACATCTCATTTTCCAACAGCTCTACACTTTTATCAAGCCTCTTTTATGTTCCTCCTGGTTGCTCTGTGATTACATTCTTTTATCAGATATTAATTTAAAAGGACTACAATGAATCTAGGTAATATTTTGAGTTTAAGTATCAATTGTGTTTTAATAACTTGTATAACAATGCTTCTTATTTTTAATACCTTATTTTCAGTATATAACAGTTATCCTAACGTTTGCATAGAAGAGAATAGTTCCTTTTTTTTCTCCCCCTCCTGTGTTGATGCTTGGGAATGTAACACAGTGCACTACCCAAATAAAACTGCACACATGGCATGTTGTGCTATGACTAAGGGCAAATAATATTACATACAAATAATATTATGTGCTAAGGCATGATCCCACAAACATTTATTGTGACTAAGTTTACAATGTGCAACAATTTACTTGTATTGTTAACAATTTGCATTAACAGGGCAAAATAAAGAGCAACTGATTCCTACTCTACATGTGTCTAAAATGGAGGAATAACACTACTAGTCAGGTATAGGTAGAATAGCTGCACACTATTTCAAATATATATTTCTTCTTCCTCTCATTTAAGAATAAAAATGAAGGAGAGTTATAGGATCTGTATGAGCATCTTATTCAATTTTAACCATGTTGTGAGATTTAATGAGTAATTAATGGCAAAATTAATATTATCTCCTTACCACTTTAAAAAGAATCAAAAAGATAGTGGTAGTGATCTGGCAAAGCTACTACACGAAGCAGGAGGAAAAATGTGCTCTTCTGGCACATGTTATTTAAAAACAAATAGTATAGGTACAGGTCGATGAACTTAGCCTCAAAGATTGATCCATGGTGTGTGTTTTTCTGGCTCTACCAGTACACTCATTGCAGAAAGTTTTTCAGAAGTCTAATTCTTGAATGATAGTGATGGTGCGGTAGTATATTCTAATATTTATTAAAAAAACCCCACCAAACTCCAAAAGGATCAGGTTCAAAAAATGAAACTCTTGAGCAAAGTGAGATAACCCCACAAAGCATTAAAAACAATATACAATTGTAGGATACTTGGGCCATCATCATTAACCATCAGAGTATCTTCCTGAAGCCACATGCATTGCATGTGACTGAATAATGAAGAGTTAATGTTATCTTTAAATGACCTTAACTACAAATTACTCTACTACCAATATTGTAGCTGTCATTGAAGCTGCCAGCCATCCCCCAGCAATGCAGTTTAAATGTTATGCATGTAGGAGGAATTAGAGAAGTGCTTACTGAAAACCTAATTAACCCCCTAATGCATTTAAGGTGAACTCCTTGTTTCTTAAATCTCTGAATATGCATAATAACAACTGCCCTCCAAGGGGGGACTGAGTGTCCATATTAGAGGATCTTTAAAAGATTTAATTAGCTGGTTGTAGGAGTTTAGAGGAACATGAGGAAATTTTTAACTTGACTTTATGACAGTCTTCTCTTGCCCCTAAGACAAAGTTGAAAGGATCTGATCCATAGCTTGGTTCACTAAATGGTAAAGCATTTTAGTAAATACACAGTGTTGCTTCAGCTCACTACAGGAAGCTATGCATAACTCAAGAGCTGAAGAAAGCTAGGCTTAAAAAAAAAAAAAAAGAAGAAACCCTCTATGTTTTTTGATGGAAAGAATTCAAGGGACAACAATTGATACAGCACAGCTCTCAAATGTGAAAGATTACCTAATCAATAAAGACTAAAGAAAAATGTCCCTATATAAGCTGGAGACATGAATCTGTGCTGGTTCTTTCTTGAAGTGCCACATTTCTCCGTCTTGATTTTTTTTAAAGAAAAAAAATCTTTATTTAGAATTTGTGCTGGTTTTGGCTGTGGTAGGGTTGTTTTCCTTCCTGTGTGGCTGCTATGGGGCTGTGTTTTGGATTTGTGCTGAACACAGGGTTGATAACACAGAGATGTTTTTGTTATTGCTGAGCAGGGCTTACACAGAGCCAAGGCCTTCTCTGCTTTTTGTGCTGCCACACTGGGGAGGAAGCTGAGGGGGCCTGGGAGGGTGGGAGGGGACACAGCCAGGACAGGTGACCCCAACTGACCAAAGGGATATTCCAGACCACATGGCATCAGGCTCATAAAGTGGCCAGGAAAAGGAGGAAGAGGTGACATTTGGAGTGATGGTTTTTGTCTTCCCAAGTCACCATTACCTGTGATGGGACCCTGCTCTGCTGGAGATGGCTGAACAACTGCCTACCTACAGGAGACAGGGAATTAACTCCTTGGTTTGCTTTTCCTGTGCATGTGGCTTTTGCTTTTTTAAATAAACTCTCTTTATCAGAATGAATTTTCTACCTTTTACCCTTCCCATTATCTCTCCAGGGTGTCACAGGTGGGAGGATGAGTGAGCAGCTGTGTGGTACCTGGCTGCTGGCTGGGGTTAAACCATGACAGAATTAATATAAATTTGCTTCTCTTCAGTCCCAGACAAACGTGGCCCTAAATGTAGTGTTTTAAACCAGATCAGTTTTTGCTAGGACTGTAAAAGGCAGTGCTTGCTAAAATTTCCAGCCACCCACGGCACCCACTGACAGATTCTGTCCAGGTAGTTGTGTTCCACATATGGTCACGTAATGTTTCAGTGATGTTATAATGATAAATGGGGCCAAAAAACCCCAAAACAAACAAACCACCTTTATGGAGACAAACTGACTATTGTCCTTAGGAGATCATTTCAAAGGCAAAAAAAAAAGCAATTCACCAATATTAACAATATTGTATATTAACAATAACTGAATTGTTACAGTGACTTTGCAAATCTTCCCCTATAGGACTAAACCCTCCCAGTTAAATGAAGTTGAGGCAAACCAGTTTAGTAGTTTTGGAATAATAAACATTGACAATGCCATTTGCCCATGTGGGCAACTGAATTTGCATTTTTTTTTTTTTTTTCCAAAATAAAGGTGAGTCAGGTTACTTAGAGATATGCAGTACTTCAGTGGGAATTCAGTAGCAATTCTTTACATAAAAGTTAATTTACTTAACTTGTCTATTTTCAGGTTTTATTTATAGCATTGCTGCAGACCAGAACATTTAAAAGTTGAGCTCCTCAAGGTGAATGCTGTTGTGTTCTTATTTATTATATTTTTGTGTATTCAGTCCTTTCCCTGTGAATAAAATGTGTGAATGGCCATGACTTTCATACTGTGAAAAAGATGAGAACTTCAACAATGAATCAGAGAAATCAAAGGCTGAAATCTTGTACCCATGAAATATTGGTTTTGTACCACAGCAGCACAGCAGAGAATTTTCATTAGGACCATGTCCCAAAGAAGAACTTCCTTATTCCTGCCTCCTATACTAACCTTTAAACTTGTGGCAAAACATCAGAGAGATGAGCTCTCCACCTTAGAGCAACCAGTTATAGCAAAGAATTTTGTTCGTGTAATTTAGGAGAATCTTAAGATCTAGCTAAAGGTGTGGGGTCTTTTGTTGTTGGATTTTTTTTAACATAAGGCACATCATATGAACACATCATTCCATTTAGCTATCTAATTTTATTTGCTTTTTAAAAAACTTTTTCTTTTATATTTAGTCAATTGTGTGGTTAGGGATGAGTAATTAATAAAAGCAAATAGCAAGTTAAACCCAAACTTGTTATACCTCTTAATAGTTCATAAACCAACTCTTTTATGACTCCTTCATTTTGCATATATTTAAGTTTTGCAAGTCTGTTTTGGTGTGCACACATATCTTTCTGTTCCAAAAAATGACAAGATGTGACCACAAAGTTAAAAACAGGAAGGTAATTAGTAGTAATTGACACACAGTGAGAAGCTAAAAAGGTAATTTTTAACTTTTTACTTAATTAAGCACAACATTTATTTGTTTCATATTATAATTGAACATTGATATATTTTTAAAAATGGATGTTTCACCTATAGTTTTCACTGAGGAAGAGGGCACTAAAGAAGTATGAAACATAACAGCATTAGTATACACCCTCCAAGAATGTTAAAAAAACATTAGAAACAAATGAAATATAAATATTTCATTGTTCATTTCCAGTCTTTGTGTTTCTTAACTTAAGTCGTTGGGCATTAATCTGTTTTGCTAAAATGCTTCAGCTTAAAATAATAAATGGATAAAAATGTATCAAATATAGGAAACCACTTCTTAAAGGAAAAAAGAACATGAAAATTAATTGACAGATTTAGTTGCTGCCAGACAGATTTTAAAAATTACTTTAAACCTCTTCTGACATCTGAATACATCTTTAAATACCTTCTGGCAGCTCTTCAACCTGCTTAGTATGGGAGCAGCATGAAAGATGAGACCCTATCATAGTGCCAGGAACTACCATGCAGCGTATAGTGTGCAAAAGTTGCAATCATATTTAAGTACTGCTTGTAAACTCTAGTTTCTCCTCCAGAAGAGAAACCTGTACCTTACTGAACAAATCGATAGCCAGAGGGTATTTTTCTTTTTTTTTTCCTCTTTTCCTCTTTTCCTTCCTCTTTTCCTTCCTCTTTTCCTTCCTCTTTTCCTCTTTTCTTTCCTATTTTCTTTTTTTTTTTCCTTTTTCTCTTTTTTTTTTTTTTTTTTTTTTTTTCCCCCCTTTTTTTGGGGGCTGTTAGCAGTGATATACAGTATCTAGGAAGGAATCCAGCCCAGGGATCCCCTTAGAGCTGTGTGGCCCGTGAGGGTGTAGGGCTGCTTGCTCTCATCCTGCACTGTGCTGGCTCTGGAATCTGTGCCATGAGGAACTGACAGGCAGGGGCTGCTTGCTCTTTGCCCGACCTCTGTCTGCCAAAAGCTCTCACCTGCTCCATGGGAGGCTTCATCCTGCTCTTGGGAGAAGGACAGACAACCTAAGCCCCTGCTTTAACTACTGCTCCTCTGGATAAAAGTAGACTTTAAAAAGTTTTTGGAAATGACTTTGCTTTTAGACAGGTAAGGAAACGTCTCCTTTTCTGCTTAATGACAGGCTGGTGCAAAGCTGCGGTGCTTGGCAGCTCTGTGCTGACCTGCTGGAAGGGGACACAGCACTGAACTACAGCAGGGCAGTGCTGTGCCCTCACTGAGGGTAATTCATGCAACATTCAGCACCAGCCTCCTGTACTCAGTAGTTTGGGTTATATTGCACCCACGGACTTTCTCTGTTTTGTTTTGCGGAGTCGCTTTGTTTGGAAGGAACTCTCTGTTCAAGCAGGGTCAGCTTAGAGCAGGTTTTCCAGGACTCAGTCAAAGCCTGACTGCACAAATAAGTTCTCTGGGCCAGTCATTCTTGTGTTTGACCAAAATGAAAAACATGCTTTCTTGTGTTTGGGTGGAATTTAATGGTTTGTTTGGTTTTTTCCTTTTTCTTAATTTCTTTTTCATGTTTTGTAGTTTTTGCTAACTGCCTTTTGCTCCTGTTAACGGGTGTTAGTGAGAAAGGCCTGGCTGCTCCTCCTGCATTCCCTTGCATCAGGTACTTATTTATACACATGGAGAAGATCCCCCTGAGCCTTCTCAGGCTGTCCTCATATGAACGATGCTTCAGTCCCGTTATTGTCTGTGTCAATCATATCCAAAAGACATCGCAGCTGGTCCACGGTGGATGGAGCACCAAACTTAAAATGTTATGTTTTTCAACAAATATAACTCTCAGAGGCTCTAGCTGAGACACTGGATACACAACAGATGTGCACAGGTGAACCAGGGAATACTGAAATGACTTATACCCAGCTAACCCATGGAAGCAGGAAATCTCAGTGGTTGCTATTTCTAGCTAGTAATCAGAAGTCCAGCTTTCTGTTTTCAAAATAGGAAAATCAAAATGAGCTTGTCTGGTGATAGATCTTGGAATAAGATACCTGTGACTGCCAAAGATTAGCCATTCACAGAGGTAAGATGATATGGAATTTTGTGTCCTGCTAATGAAATCAGCGATTAACGTTTCATAAGGGTCACCTAACACAGAAAAGAGATGTTCTCCAACTGGATGAATTGTCAATCCCCTGCTGAACATTAAAGAGAAGGGAAAAAAAACCCCAAACACAGATAATCTGGTTTTGATTTTACACAGAGTTCAGGAGAAAAAGACACAAAACAAACTTCTTTACCAGGGAAAAAACAATCCACAAACCAAACAAGAAATAGTGATTTATTCAGGCAGCAAATGCATACATATTTATTTGAACTAAACTCTGCATTTCCAAATTAAATTTGAAAATTAGTTAGGGGAAATAAAAGAAAGTTTTGAAATGTCAAAATAATTCTGCTTCATCATTCTGAACTGAAACATTTCTGGTTTCTTAAGCCAGTGGCTAGGGAGCTGACCTGTAATATTTCTTTAATTCATAAGATGGGCTTGAACTCAGGCATCTTACCCTCTCAAAAGTAGCCAGGGGCCTTCCAATATGGACCTTTTTTTGATTTCAGTTGAAAACCATCTGGCTAGATCAATCCTAACTATTCAATAAGGAATAAAAGAGAGGCTCAATAGCCTGTCACATTCTGTAACATCCAGTGTATTTGAAAAGAGAGGATGAGAAGGGGCGGGGGGGAAAGACCCAAAAATGCTTCTATTCTGGGTCAATTGTTCTGAATTTATTTCTTTGATTATTCAAGTCAGTAGCTAAATTGAAAAATCAATTATTTACACCTTTGTAACTACTTGCTTCCCTTTTGTCAGCCAATTGTTGGATACGGGCATTTCACCAGCTTCCCTTCTAGCCTGAGATACTCAACCTCCCATCCCTCACCCTGCTTTTATGGAGGAGAGACTGGGAGAGTGTATCAGGAGGAGCTTAATGGAGAGTGTATCAGTCTTTATGGAAAACCTGTAGTCCTGGTGGGATGTCATTTCTTTCCTGAAGGGACAAAGAATTCTTCGTTGCAGGAGGGACAGAAAGTCACCCTGTGGTGTTTTGGGTGGGGGGTGGGGAGAGCTCCCCACACACAATCTCTGATTATTTATAAACAATTTATGGAGCTAAATGAAAATCTGTGGAGCAGTGTCTATGGAAGATTAAGATATTGGGGAGGTCTGACTAGAAGAGAGGACATGGATCATTTGCATATTTTTCCATTGAAATGGCAGCCTTATATGTCTGCCTGTGAAAGCAGAAGTTTGAATGAAACCCCAGAAATTTTTCTTAAGCATTGTGGCTTAAGATTCATAGTGTGGAGGTCAGACACTTAATTGCCTTGTAAATCATTAGGGCATCAACAGTATTGGTGTTCAAGAGTAAACTTTGGGTAGGAGTGTCACGTGGGCCTGTAAAGGTGACTGAGCTAGATGACCTTAGAAATTCCTTCTGACCTAAGACACTGCAATAGTACAGTCTAAATGGATGTTTTTTAAATACAGAATCTGCTCGGGCAAGCTCTTTAATAAATGCCATCTTCTTTTAAACTCCTTAGAAGTGGATATTGATTGTCATCCCGTATCCTTATTGTTAATAAATTCCTTCCAAACACAAAGATCAAATATACAAGATTATTCAAACATTTCTTTGCTTAATAAAACAAGCAAAAGCAAGTGAATAGCAATCACACATCTAAAAGACACAGCACTATTCATAAAGCATATTGCTTCTTTAGATTCCCCAAATTCTAATTAGAACTTTACAAAGCAATAACAAAGATAGCAACTCGATTCTAAACTAATAATTCTAAGCTCTGTGCAAACAGGAAAGCCCCAGTGTCAGTAAAATAATACAAGACACCTGTTTTATATGGTACACATCAAAAGCAAGCCCCAAGGACAATAACTTTTAATATAGTAATTATTAAATGTTTATTAGCCAAAGCTCAAAATATCAAGATATGTATTGTAGTAGAGAAACAACTATCTCCCAGGCACACAAAATCTTTCTATTTTGATGATAAAAGCTTTGGTTGCCAATAATTTTGTGGCCCAAGGTAGCAGGTGTTATTACTGTACTTAGAAAGTAATAAAAGGATATTTCTTATCATTCAGTTTTCCTATTTATAATTTAAAGTACACTCCTGTCTGTTTGAAATTAAATTCTTAAATTAAATACTTTGTAGCTTTTTCATTTTCCTGGAGATAACAAAATTACTAATACCAAAAAAAAAAAAAATTCTATTCAAAAAATACAGAGAGGGTTTCAAACACAAACTTTGTAAAAGTACATAAATGTTTTGCAGATACAAAACTAAAACTTGAGTAAGTCCAGTTCTTTCACCAAACAAAATTGTATTTAAATCTAGAAAAAAAACCTTTAAACCTCTGCCCTTGTTTTACTAGGAAAGGATATCCAACCCTAAGCAGAGTTATATTATTGCCTGCTCCTCCTTTGGACCCACTTTATTGAACTCCTCTAAGCATAAATTGGGACAGGGAATTGAATTTGGATCTCCAGTCTCATAAAAGAAGGGTAAAGCAATAAATAATGAATTAATTTAGAGCATGTGTAGTACTTTTCCTGGTGAAGAAGGAAGGAAAGGGGGAACAAGCCTTTCTTGTGATTAGTACAGCTCTGAGAGATCACACAGATGAAGCCTCTTTTTGGTTGCTGCTGCAGCTGACCTGCTTGCACCTAACAAGGAGGTCGGGCTAATTGAAGCAGAGGGTTTTAAACTGGGGAAGAAGTGCCTGAAGTGCCAGTGAGCTGGGAATCAGTAGGGGGGGTGCCTCTGGTCTGCCCTGCTGTGGGAGGAGCAGTAATCAGAACTGGAGCTCTGCCTGCTGCAGTGGTGCTGTGTGTCTGCTGCAGACTCCTCACCTCCGGGTACAGCTCAATCTACAGATGATGTTAGTGTTCCTGGAGGCAAAAAAAAAAAAAAAAAACAAACAAAAAAAAAAGTGCTAAAAAGATGTGTCCTGTAGTCTGAAGGGGCTTTCTTAATGGAGAACAGAAGTTACTGAGCTGCAGTTGTATGAAGCAGATTCAGAGCACCCTTGGTTTGAGTGATTGCTGCTCATTCCACTTAAACAAAAGCAAAACCCACTGAATAGGAATATATATGTTTTGTTTTGTTTTGTTTTTTAATATACAACTTTGATAAAGCAGTAGTACTAGTTAATGAAATCAGCTAGTTCCTTAAATAAGGCTTTGGAATCACTGTAAATCAATTAAGGGGAAAAATGGTTGGAGAAGAACTTCTGTAACAGAACAAATTAAAGTGAGATTTTGGAATTAATCAGGGCATATGAGGGGAAGAAAAAGATGACAGCATTGAGAGGGAAAATAAGCATTGCTCTAAACAAAAAGTACATTAATACATGCCAAAGAAGATAGTTATAAACCAAGTGCACTAATGTTGAAATGCTCAGCAATGTAATAGGTTTTGAAAGCAGTTTTTCAACGAGATTGCTGTACCACCTAAGGGCAAAGTTGATAACTATCTGCTACAATCCTTAAACTTTAAAATACTTCTCTGTACATGAGATAAAAAGACAGAGAGCTGGAAAACAAATGGAGCCCATGTTTTCTGTAGCTCCCTGGGTGTTCTAGTAGCTTGGAAAAACTGCAACTCTGATAATTTAAAGACTTGTATTATTTCTCTGCCACTATACTTTCCCAGGTGTTGTTACAGGAGTACATAGGAAATGCCTGCTGGTTGAAAATCCACCTGTCTGTAATCCACTTTTAATCATTCAAGGCATAATTGGATATCTAACTAATATCTTTATTTAATGAACAGAGCATCCTATGCCTACCTACTGTCTCAGAGGTACTGAGAGCCTTTTACCTCTCACTAACAGAAGAAACCTGGCACCCCCTTGCTTTGTTAGGATTTTTGTATTTACTATAGACACCTTAAATTTATTTGTGAGGAATGGACTGCATTTTTTTCGAGAATAAAATTAATTTAAAATTTTAAACTGGGGTACTTTCCCATTTATTTTCTTTACTATGGTTGATTTAATTTTTGATTATTACAAACAATTATGTGCTCTTGTGATATATCTAGTCTGACAAGAAGCATATAGGACAAAATATATTTTAAATACTATTTTCTTTCTCCTTGCTAAAATTAATCTACCTTTAAGGTTTGCCAGAAGGGAAATTTATCTCTAACCCAACAGAGATTTTCTTTTCCAATTGAAGGTCTGATCCAGTAAATGAATCTGTAAAATTCATGTCTTTTGCTTCAATAATTTTTAGCCTGTGTACACCTAGTTTACAATGAAATTATGAGAGTTTTATTTCAAAACTGCCAGGAATACAGTAATTCGAATCAGGGTGATTTCCATTTTATGCTTCTTCAGAGATGACACAGACTCTGTCAGATAAGTCTCATGCTGCAGCAGTGCAACAGCTTCAGTTTGTCTCCAAAATGCTCATTGAATTTACAGGTCTTGCACAGAGCTGTTGCTGTTTATAATGATACAGAGGATGGAGGAGTGTTCAGCCGTGTTGGCTCAACAGTTTTATAAAAGTAAAAGAATCAATTTAATCTGTATTTCTGGCAGTTTTGTGAGATAACAGCACAGATTTGTGAGGTAAGAAGGTGTTGTTTCTTTATTTAATTGGGTATAATCCTTGATGAATGGGTGTTTGAGAAATTATAGGAGTGTTCCAGTTTAACTTGAAAAAAGAATGGAATTTGGCAATAACACACAGTGGGATAACACCACCTTTTCTTTTGCACAGATATGATTTAAAAGCGTAATCTCTTTAAATTGTGGTTTCATGAGGCTGCAGTTGATTACAGATTTTTATTAGCTGAAGTAAGGCAATATGTCTTGCACATTATTTCTGAAGCATTCATGCAGCTGTGCTGCTTTATATAGAACTGCTAAAAATCTTCCTAGTAAAAAATATCACCTGACACTGTTTCTTGTTAGATACAATTTTGAAATATGCAAGCATCTCAAAATAAATCTCGATGCAAACTTGGGAAGTAAGATGTTCTGATCTCCAAAGCAAACAAAGACTTGAAATTGCCATGGGAAACACACTGGATGCTGAACAACACTCACCTACCCACAGGACACGTAAAGCAGGTGAAATACAAAGCTCCTGTGGAGTCTTTTAATATTACTTGTGACTCCTCTGGAAGTACTAATTTTGAGTCTGGCAGCACAGTCAGTAGGGGAACTCGGTTAATGTGTGTTTGTTGTCTCTGAGATGGCAGCAATGAGGTCCTGCTGGGAGGGTGGTTTTTGTAATGTGGGCACCAGTCCACTCGAGAATGGGCACAGACCCCAGGGAGTTTGGAACGAGGTCACTCAAGAGCTGTGAGTGATAATGACTTTCATGCTAGAAGCACTATTTAATTAAGCAATCCTCATGATTTCACACATTTGTGAGTGGTGCTGCATCTTTAAGAAATGGAGGGTTTTAACAAGCACAAATTCATAACGTAAAACCAGATGTTATTAATTTTTAAGGGATTTTCAAAAGCGAAACACTATTACTTTAAAATAGGTTTAACTATTCAGTGCAAGAGCTACAGCAGACTTAGAAATCCAAAGCAAGCCCTCTGTGGAACTGGGAAAAATTGGAGAGCAGCTAAAACTCACCATGGGTCCCTCTGTTTTGTTTGCTTTCTGTCTGGGTGCCTGTGGCTTCCCCGCTGAGCATGCTTCAGTCCTCTGAGCTCTGGGATGTGTGGGAGTTTTTCACCCAAATATTTCTTTTAAGACCTGTATTTGGGTGGTGGTGTCCCTGGAGAACACCTTAAAAAACCTGGTGGCTTTGGATACTATGGAGGGGAGTGAAACTCCTGGTATTTTCTCTTTCCAAGTGCATCTAGAAGATGCAGAGATGTTGGCAGGTGGCAATAGCTGCTGCTTGTTAGAAGATTGGATGGGATTGTCTCCAGAGATACCTTTCTGCTGTGCCTGCCTCTGGGTGGGTTACAACTTGCAGGCATTTGGCCATGTTATTTACCCTCCCTGTGGCAACAGTTCTGTCACACAGAAAAGAAAATTCATTTCGAATTCTGCAGCAGGTACAGCTTGAGAGCTTCTGCCTTACTTGTTTGGGGGTTTGGAGATGGGAATTTTGCTTTAACATCTTTTAGAACAAAATTACTTTGATGGCCGCCAGTTAAATCAAACTGATTTGCTAGTCTTTATTAGAATTATTGCATCAATATTTTAACTTGCTTAACTTTGTTCTTGGAGGGATGTATTTCAAATTCTTATTACTTATCTTTGTTTACTTATTTTCTTTGTAGAGAAACATGCTTTGATATGGAAAATACTATACTCAGTCTAACTTCAAATGCCTGTGTATAGATGTTTGTTAGAAAGGGTACATTGTAACTTACCAGAGAGACTTTAGAGTCAACACCTGCAATCACTCCATGATTCTTCCAGTACTGATGGTAACGGCAGATAGGTTCCTAAATAACTTAACAGATCAGGTGGCACTGAAAGCTGTAAAGATTCTGGGATGACTTGTTGGAAATTAGGACAAGAATTTATTTTCAGGCAAAGGAAGGCGCAAGCTGCGCAGTAGCCAAGATTTTAGCAAATTTGCAGTGGTTTCATATCAGTAAGAAACCACTGGGTTTCTGAAAGTCCTATAGATAAATGCCAACACTCCAATCTTACAGAACAATTCACACATTCAGCCTAGTAATTTTATGGCATTTATCATAGAGTCACAGAATAGGCTGAGTTGGAAGGGACCCATTGGGATCATGGAGTCAACTCCTGGCCCTGCACAGGACACCCCAAGAATCACAACATCTGCCTGAGAACATTGTCCAAACACTTCCTCAACTCTGGCTTGGTGCTGAGGCCACTTCTGTGGGGAGCCTGTTCCAGTGCTCAACCACCCTTTTTCTTTTTTTNCCCCCCATTTACTGGTGGTGATAGATTCTTATTTGATTTTTGATTGTATTTCTTAATATTAATATTTCATGGTTAACTATCATATTACTTCAGGAAGTGCCTTCAGTTTACTGATTTATGCTGCCAATAATGTTCTTTTCTGATAATTTCAAATTACTCTAGTGAGTGGTATGAAAAAAGGAACCTTAGCATCAGTGGTTTACCTGACATCTTTCCACTGTTATTTTACAGATTGAAAAACACACTTTGAAACTTAGAAGAGGTTTAGTTCCTAGATTTTGGTCTTGAAATGACACATTTATCTCAATTATATTATACTTGTATACTTTTGTCATGCTGCCTTCCTTTATGCATGTTTTTGCTTCTGGAAGAAATGTGGAATAAGGAAGTCTGTAATGTGCTGTGTCTCATACTTGAAGAATGTTAACTGCA
Organism: Chaetops frenatus; assembly: GCA_013400775.1. Classification (NCBI taxonomy): domain Eukaryota; kingdom Metazoa; phylum Chordata; class Aves; order Passeriformes; family Picathartidae; genus Chaetops; species Chaetops frenatus. Next base: position 55,279 of record VZTR01015044.1, on the reverse strand, counting down.
TGTTTAAGAAATGTCAAGGGCACATACAATTTATGTTATATTCACTTGACTTAATTACTAAAAATGTTCCTATTTTTTCCTATTTTTTTTTCTTAATTTTTCCTGTTTGTATTGTAATGAACTGTGTGGTCTACCATTGTATTTTTTACAAGTGCCACCTCTGTAACATAATGCATAATGAAAGCATTATCAATTTATAGTAGATATTCCCCAGTTCCCCTTAGACTGATTCCCCAGTTAAGTAAAATCGGTCTGAGCCCTAAATGATAATTTTTATTGATAGTGACATCAGGAAAATGGAAAAAAAGTGCTGATGTTACTGTGATTTAAAAAAATATTGGATGGCATGATTATATTATGCTTGGAGATTTGAAGATATTTCTTGTCCTATTTTATAACCAAATCAAGCTATGAATGAAGAAGAGTGCTGTTAGATTTCAGCCCAATATTCTCCACTGGACATTTGCAGTGTAAAATTAGAAATAATTGTGCTTTTTCTTGGTATTATAGTGTTTGTTATTTTTGGCAGTTTTAGGATGCTGACCTAGTGCTTTGCTTATAATATAAGTCATATAAAATCTTACCTAAGATGATGACGATACTTATGAGCATGAATTTCTTCTTCTCATCCACAGTTAATTAAGGATGTAGAGGTTCTGAGATGCTCAAGCAGCAGGAAACCATGAGCACTTCTCAGAAATTCCAAAAAGGTGCAGTGTGATGTGCTTTAAAGTTTAGTGCTCAGATTTGGCTTGGAATAGCTTACTTTCCTCACCTACTGCTGTTTGTGTGTCCTGTGTCAGAGACTACTTAGAAATGACCATGATGCTGAATAACTGAAGTTGTTGCTAACAGTGGCTGTAGAGAATGACATGAAAGGGAATAACAGTATACAAAGGAGAAATCCAAGCATTTAAGGAAAGTTGTCTCTGGTTTATGAAACATTTTCAGTTTGCGTATGTCCCCTCAAAAAAAGTGCTACTCCTTTAAGCTGCTTTGAGACCCACCCTCTCAGTGTCCTTTTGAAAAGCTGCAAAAGGGGGGTGTTGCTTTTCACTTCACAGCTCTCAGTCTGAGCCCTCTCTGGGAAGCAGCTCTGCTCTCTGCAGGATTTACCTTTCTCCAGTGCAGGTTAAACAGGCAGCACAGGAGCCTTCTGATCCCTTACTGGGGCTGTGGAGTCTGCTGCAGTCCAAGAGCAAGCCCCTTGTTCAGCTTTGCTTTTTTGAGGATTTTATTTTTACAATCATACTGAAATTAAGTGTCAGACATGATTAAGCACAAAAAAATGTCACTCATACCCATGATTATGCACAGCTAAGGGTGAAGCCAATAATAAGCTTAAATTTCAAGTTTCTTTATGGTTTTGTTTGACTCTTTCTTACTTGTCTAGAAAAACACGTAACAGTTCTGGCTGGCTTCCATTTTTCCTCTTCTAAATAGAGAGCATTTAGTGTTGGTCCTGTACTACTGAAAAACAGGCTGCTTAACTTAGACTGCTAGAGACCTAGAAAATAATCAGAAATATGTGTCTTGGTGACTCATTTTTGATGTAAATAATTTTGTGAAAGTTATTTATAGAACGCATGTATGAAAGTGTAAAGTTGGCCTTTTTTTTTCTGTACAATGCATAATACCAAAACATATAATTTGGAATAATTTGTAAATTTAAGCAGCAATATTTATTTGGCAGACAGTGTTGCCAAATTGGAAGCAATTGATAAAAACTAAAAGAAATGAATGATTAATTCATTTAATAGAATGATGGAACAATTTAAAAGTCATTGTGGAAAACAGTAAGAAACCAGCATTTAAGTGGCCTGCCTCTGCAGGACTAACTTGAATTTATTCTTCTTGGTATTACAGAGGGCAATGAAAATGAACACCTAGAAAAAGAGCAATTAAAGATAAGGTGACTAAAATATCGGGTTACAAACCCTTGTGTATTGTTCTACTGAAAAAAAACAATCATTTGGATTATTACTGCTAAAGTGAGAATTTGTATCAAGACACATAAATATTTCATATTTTTCTTAATTTCCAAGAATATACAGAAGAAAAGAATATTGACTGTATTAAAGCACGGCAATAATTTTGAAGTGATCTTTGTAGAATGAACTTTGGGTTCCAGTAATTGCTTTGCTTCAAAAGAACTGTTTCTTCAAGAGAAATTCTAAAAAAAAAAATACAAACACAACCTCATCTAAAGTATGTGTTGGCAAGGAAGTACTAGATGAGTTAAAACATCAGGCTGTTTATTTTGGGGTGTTTTTTTTAGGAAATACCAAATGCTCATACTTTCCCTCTAAAATCTTGGAAAGAATAAAAGTACTTCACAGCTGCCCAGTTTAAGATTGGTAGTACTGTGGTTCTTCTGTGTGAAAGTTTGATCCCACAAGACAATCCTTCTCCCTCATAGCAACATTGGAAAGGGCTAGATCCCATTAAGGTTAAAATAAGAGCTGAAATTTGGCGAAAGAAATGGGTAAAACCACTGGAAATTTGAGAGTGGATCTCTATTTTTGGCATTAGCTGCTTTTCTTCCCCATCTTTCAGGAAACTTCTCACAGCAGTAAATTACCACTGTCAGCTCCTAGAGGTATCTTGTAATTTCTTTCTTGGGAATTTGAAAAATCCAGCTATGGTAATCAGCCCTGTTTCAGATATCTTCAACTAATTCCCTGTCTTCCTGTGACATTTAGTTAATTTTGAACTTTGTCTACTTTCCTACTTTATATACCTGAAAAAACCCACAATTTCAAGATTAGTAACAATATCAAATAATACAATGCACACCATAAGGAAAACACTGCATTACTTTTGCCAGTTTACCATATTTTTCTTGTAGTCAGATCGCTACGAATCTGCACTGGGTGGGGAATAAAATCCAACATTCACTATTCTACTTGTTCCTTTTCGGCCCTCTATCTTAGGAAGGAAACTCTGAAGGATGTTGTAGGTCGCTCTAACCAAATGAGCAATGGAAAAGGAGTAAGGTCATTCTTTAAACCAAGTCCAATTTCAGATTGGATGCGTTCAACGCCTTGCCTTTGTTCCTTCCTCTCCTTGAAACAGACTGTACCAACAGATCTGTAGTGCTGATCATTACCAAAGCCTGAAATCACGACCCATGCTTTCGGTGGAAGTGCCAGAGTTATGCTAACAGCTTTGAATTCCTCACCCTCTTCTGTCAGTGACAGGCCGTTATTTCATTGATGTAACAGGTCCTTGACACATCCACTCTCTTATATACTAAAATGAATAAACAGAGCAGTGTTTCCTATTGTGATATTACTCGCAAAGAGAAATATCATCAGAATCTCTGGATAAATTATTTTATATTAAATTCCATTAGTACCCACCACTCTATTTTAACTTCCAGGTCCACACCCTAATTTAAATTTGGGTTTGTGCTTGTTGCAATTTCTCACACGTGTGTGGGTCTGCACAGGGTGTGCAGATGCAGATAATTGTCTTGGATGGCTGTTAAGGCCTACTTGCAAGTACACAGAAGCAGGCACAGTCGTGGTCTGCTCAAATATATGCTGGAAGAGAGTGGCATGTTTCTGTTAAATTTATGCTGATTTCAGGCTTTGGATTAAGGCCTGAATTCCTATGCAAAAAGTAAGCATACAAGTTCTATCTCTGTTTAAAAATGAAGCCCGAGATATACAGTCAGAAATGTAGAAGTTTAGTAGCTAGATCACCAGTCATTAGAAATGCCAGCTGCAATAATTTCAAATTTATTCTTAGGGGCTTCACATCTGAAGACAACTCCAAAAGGGCATGCTTCCAATAAGAAGAAAACCTCGAAGGCCAGATTCCTATTGTAGTTGATTTAGTACTCTTTTTCTTTACATAACTTGACACATACTGGCCTGATTACACTTTTGCCCTAGCTTGACAAAGACTAGCTCTGACTTGATGTGGTAAAATGAGAGGAAATTCCGATGTGACTTAGAAGTTGTAAGTGAAATGCACTTGGTCTTCCCCAGCAGGGTGGAGAGTTTCTAGTAACTGCCAGGCTACAAAAATTGTCTGTAAGGGATGAATTATTTTCCTTCCTGATTTTGTAGTTGTGGCTTCTAATATTAGAGCTCAGCAGACGTGGGGGGCGCACACAGTGAACAGGCTGGAGTGGATGTGGTGACAAATAGCCAAGTAGAGAGGAAATTAAGGAAAATGAGAGAGAAAATTAGAGTGGCTGGCTGTGCATATGTATACCTTCAGGGCTGCATTCATTGGGACAAACTCTGTGGAAGTATGACGGGAATGCTGGTAGAGAACTTTTTTGATGTATATGCTCTTTTCTGGGTGCAGTGGAGTTACTTGGTGGATGTGATGGAGTTTGTTGACTCATCAAGTCTCAGCCTTCGTGCAGGTGAACTGAATGCATCTTTCTTCTCACAGAGTCTTTAACTTAATGTTTCCTCCTTCTCATATACTTCTGGGAGAAACAGTCAGGAAATAACAGGAAAATAGTTGAATTCCCTCCTTCATATGGAAAAACAAGGGTAAGAAGGCCTTTTTCAGTTTTTTATACTTAATGTGATGACACATCTTAGAAGATATATTAAGAGGAATGTAAATAACTGAAGGAGAGGTTCTCATATGCAGTGTTGACCCTCACCAGCCTCTCCATGGAAGGAATTTGGCACATTTTCTTGTTTCTTCCCCATACATAATAATTTTCAAACCTACAGGTTTTAAAAGGCCCTGAATTCATTCTGTATGTGGGCATCCAGCTAGAAGGTCCAGAGTTTCAAAGTATCTTCCATCCTCTTCAATTTAGGTGCAAACATTCAGCAAGATAAATGACAATTGTTTGTAGGCAATTTGGGGGAAAATATAATTGAATTATTGTTCCTGATATTGCACTTCTGCTTCTCAGTATGTAAACCACATCTATGCGTCCCCTAAGCACGTACATCTTAAAGAGAAGGAAAAAGAAACTTCTTGAGTGAGAAAAAATGGTTTAATAAAATCACAGGCCATCATCCACCCAAAAGTAGGAGAAAAAAGCCAATTAATTTCCTTACTATGGGCATAATTTGGTCCACTGACCTCATTGAAAAATGTTGATCTTTAGTCATGACTGTGTGTTTCTAGAAGATAAACTGGGATCTAAATCTACAGCAAATTATCTGTTTTAAGGTGCTTTGCACTTAATGCAAAGGAAGAAAGAAAGACCTCATGAATTGAAAAATGAAGTAACATGCCTTATTTTTCTGAAAGATATAAAATTCCAGAATAAAACTTTTGATTTAGATTGAGGAAATAAGTATTGAAATAATATATTTTGTAATTTTTGCATGAAGACTGCATATTTTATCAGCTGGTCTACATACAACTCCTGCAAATTCTGGTCTTAGTGCAGAAGCTGTTCTCACAGTGTTTAGCAGCCTCTGTCTATGCTGAATGGATCAGAGATGGATCAGAAGTTGCCTGATCTCTTTCCAGACCTAATCACTTAGACTAATATTCTACCTCTCATGGGTATTTTCTAGTGTGGGCTCAAAATTATACTGTGTTACCAGAATAAACTTTTGCTCAGAATGCTATGTGAATGCATCCTAAATTTATTCTTTAGTGTTACATCTCTTAATTCTTAAAGAATGCATCTAATTTCCCAGCCTTTTCCATTCCCACATGTTGAAATATGAGACAAAGTGAGGTTATCTAGGTGCCCTTATGGCAGTATGGTGACTATCTCAATGCTTTCCCAAGAGAGTAGCATAACATGTTTATGATCTCTAACCTACCAGAGTGCATACAGGTTGATGTTGACAAGTCAGACATGCCTGTTTCTCTGCATTGTGTGAATTTGAGCTTATGGGTTGCCAGCTTGTATGTGGTTGAGGTGGAAAAAAAAAAAAAAGAACAAAAAAAAGACACAAAACCCACTAAAATGCAGATCTGCATAATATGACTGCAACCCAACAGGAATGGTATAACATTTCTGTCACTAAACACTCCAGGAACCGTATTTTTAGATTAATAAGTGTAAGCTACAAGAATTCAAGTTTGATTACCTTTATAAAGATTTGTTTTAAGCACTTACATTATAAGATTTATTTATTTATTTTAAGTAAGCCTCTGGGACTTATTTTCTGCTAATGACATGGCCAGGAAAGAGCTGAAGCAGCAGAATTCCATTGTTAAAGTTCAGATTGATTGTCACAGTTTAACACTGCTTTATAGCCTCTCTGGAACAAAGAAAATATCCTCTTTTAATATACAGTTATAATATTTGAAGGAAGGAAGGGAAGAAGGAAGGAAAAAAATAAATTTAACAACCCTTCCTATTTCCAAAAAAGACATTATTATTTAAAGTATTATTGTTTAAAAATTTGCATTGTTTCAGCAGCCTTTTCTATCCAGAGCCTACCTTGTAGGTTTAGATTAGGTTAAGTGGAATAAACTAATACTTGATTTTTCTTGTTAACAATGAAGAAAAAGATCAGGGATATTTTTATTGGTTTTTTTGTATTAGATTTCTGTTATCTGCCTGATGCAAAAAAGAAAAATCTGAAAAGGAGTAAAAAAAGCCCTGAGCCTTCTTACTTAGAGGTTGGGCTATTCTATTTATAGAATAAGGCCTTTGAAAAGCTCTTTTCTCCATTAGTACTGTTTGTGTGGGTATGAAATAATTAGCAGCCAAAACTTAAATGAGAATTATGCAGTTTGGGATTGATCCACGTCAGTACCCTCCCATATGTGACCTTCTGAAGTCCACAAACACTTTTATGGCATGTCTTGGCACACTCCTAATCTGCATGTGAAAATCTAAGTTTCCTGCCTTCTGCGTGCTTTAAATGGACGAAATGGGTTAAATCGGTGTGGCAGCCCTGCTTTTGGCTAGCCAGGTTAATATTTCTGTTGATCCCTAGGACTGCCAGGTGCCAAGGCTCCAGGCACGGTGCCAGCATGGCTGGTGTTTGTCTTCAGCACCTGTGACCCCCTGAGCCGGCTGCGCTCGGGTGGAGATGAGTGCTGCCACTCTCAGCAGCCTCAGGACAGCTCCCGCCTGCCTGCTGAGCTGTTACCCGGACAGGAATTCACTGAGAAGCTGAACGTCATGTTCCAGTCTGCTCTTCCAGATCAATCTGAAAAGCACAGCAGTACCTTAACCACACTTCTACAATATGATCTACTCGTGGAAAAATTTTGGTTTTTTTTGGTTTTTTTTTTTTTTTTCAACTTCAGTTAAATCTGGAATCAAACATTAATTCAACCTATAATGGCTTTTGCTTCAAACTGGGGCAATTTTAACTTCTGCTTACAAAACAAATATTTTATGTCAAAGCTTATGCACATGAGTACCCTTAAAGTGAAAGCTTTTTCACACTTATGACTTGAAAAGTCACAATTTCTGGTTCTAAATTATAGTTAACAGTCAAGAAACATTCATTTTCCACTGAGCAGTGAGCTGTAATGTATGAGAAATGCACACTGTGAAACGTGTTTTCTTGTTTGCTTACTCTCCCAGGTTTGACTAAGGAGCAGCTCTTCACATCAATTACCATTGCCCAGCACTTATACAAGCTGAGGTTGATTGACAGGAACACCAAAATTAGTGTTGGGGAAGAATTCTTAAGGTTTAGGAGCTTCAGAAGAAGATCTATCATTTGGTTGGGGGAAAAAAAAAAAGAAAAAAAAAACCCACAAAAAACCCAACATGAAAACTTTGGTGTTTAAATGAGAAGTTTAAAATAAATTATGTATGATCTCTAGACCAGAAGTGCTTAAACGTTTTCCTTGTTTTATCTGCTTGCCCTTTGCTGGGAGATAGGTAAAGTCACAGGTTCCAGCAGTGAATCTATAATAGATAAAAGTTCAAGCATCTTTTGTTTCAGTCTCATGGTAATTGACATCTGACTGTCCATAAAAATACACTCAGTATTAACAAGGACACCCTGTCAGAATTTAAAAAAAAAACAAACAAACTCTGAATCAGATGTAGAGAAAAATATTTCAAAAGAAAAAGACATGCTAACTTTTATTGAATTGCAATTTCCTAGTATACATTTGCACAGTAAATAAGAGCTATAGGTTTTAGTTAAAGAAAAAAGAACATTTTTATTTGCTTTCTCTGTGGTTGACTTGGATGAAAAAAAATCTTTTCTCCTTTAGAAAAAGGAAAAAAAAAAAGCATAGGGACTATAGAGAAGTAATTTTTATGTATTTCATAACACTTCCATTTCCTAACAGCCTCTCTTCCTCTTCTACCATAGGATCAATTATCATCCTCTCTTACAGTTACAAGAAAAGGTCAAAAGTGAAATAAGAAAATACCAGCTTTCCTAAGGGAACAGATTCATAATGTGGAAAGGAGCCTGTAATTTGGCAGCTGTAGCTTTGGGAAGCTAAAGTTTAGTACAGGAAGAAATTGGAATGTCTCTTGGATGGGGAGATAGTGGTCATCAGAGAGTGCAGTTGACACGATTTCTCTTTGTAGAGCTGACATCGGGGTGCTTGGTGCTGTCACTGAAGGAAGGCAAGCAAAGGCTCTGTTTTATGCCATTGTCAGTTCTGCTTTTTTATCTCACATATCATGCTCAAAGCTAATTGTGTTTACTGTGCTCCTGCAAAGCAGGTAGTGAGCATTGTATAATTAACTGGGAAAATCCAACCCTCCCTTTTCCTTTCTTCCAAACAGTGCATAGATTTCCTTCTATCTCTCCCCTCTAACCTGGTTTGTATTGGTATGCACATGGCTGTTGTATTTTGTAATTTATTGGTTTGCATCTCTGATACATCTTCAGTTAATCTCTGGTGAAAATGATGGAATTTTTGTGCTTTTGAGTTTGGGATAAGGCCATGTTAGACTTGCATTTTTTGCTTTGAAATTAAGATATTTGTTTTATATTTTGGCTCAGAACTAGTTCTCTTTTTGACTTTGCACATTTGCCAATTCATTTGTGCTGAATAATATAATCATTAGTCTGTTAGAAGTGAAGATGGCTAAAGAAGGAAGCAATAACAAGAGAGTGAAAGATGGAGTAAAGATAAATCCAGATTAGACCTTAAAATAGAACCTTACGTGATAATTCCATTCCCAGCCACAGGGTATGAAATGATGTCCTTCCTTCTGCAGGCTGCCAGTGCAGTGGGAGGAGATCCTATTGCTATGATACTTCAAAAAGTCAGATCCTAGGTCTGTAACTTTTACTAAATGCTGGGAACATATATTAAAAGAAAAGAAAAAAATCAATAAAAGTCATCTTGTGCACTTAGTTCAGTTCTAGAATTGGTGTTCTGTAACTTTGTATTGTTAATATACATCAGTCTACAATTTAGAACAAAATTGCCTATTTTCTCATCTAAAGTTGTTTTCTGAGTTTTCAACTGGGTCAAACAACTGAAAATATTAAATGTCTCAGATGTAGTTGGTGAAAACTTGACTGAAGAAGCAGCACCCAATTATTGCAGAGTGTTTGTTGTCCATCAGCTCCTTTGGCCTTTTTGCTCCTTAAGAATGCTTCAGCCACATGGGTCACTTTTACCACTAGAACAGAATTTGCTTACGAGCCAAGGAAAGGAAATTGTCCTTATAGTGGCACCAAGAGGTTTTATTTTATATATATATAATTATTTTTTAAGCTGTCAGAGTAATCAGAGAAATTCAAACTTTATCCTCTCTTGGGGATTAGATGTTTGTTTCAGACCTTTTTAAATATGTTGTTATGCAGCTTCCTTTTTGGTCTCTATGCAGAAGTTGTGTGTTCAGTGGTGTTGGGGTATCTGTGGCTTTTGGTTTTTTTTTTTAATTACTGTGTAAAATTTAGCTATTGTTTGTTGGATACACCTAAAATATGTCATCAGAATTAATATCTACTGGGATAGAAGGAGCTATCCAGGCTACAGAGAACTTCAAGTGTAAAATGAGACAGGAAAGAAATAAGAAAGGAAGGCAAAGGGAAGACATCTCGTTTCTTAGGGAAACAGATGCAGAGTGCAACACTCTGTTGCCTTGGCTGAACTGCTTTAAGTGAGCAGGCTCATGTGTGCCAGAGTTAGCCAGTTCATTGTGCCCAGAAAAATTAGCTGACTCTTCCCCAGACCAACCATTTTACAGCTGTGCTTAATCACAGACAGACCCCTACTAATTAGACCATGCTGTCTCCTACACTGCTGATTTTATTAATAATACAGTTAGCAAAATACTGTGTTATGTACTTGCCATTGTCTTGGTTTTTACTTGTATATACTGTCCTTTTCCCTGTGCTTCTATTGAAAACTGTTTAGTATAATTTTATTTTTATTTCTAAGGAATTCTCTCCTAGACAATATAGATTTCTTACAGATGAGAAAGAAAATCAGTTTATTTTACTGAATAATCTAATTTGACTGCTGCCTATACTGTGAACATGACTGTCTAGAACAAAAATGTTGTTCCATGTCCTTGAGATTTTTGGGGGATTTTTTTTTTTGTTTGTTTTGTTTTGTTTTGTTTTTTGTTTATTGGTTGGTTGGTTGGTTGGGTTGGGTCTTTTTGTACATTCAGATTTTTTTAGAGTGGTGAGAAATTGCACTCATATATAATCTATGTAGTAGCAACCAACAATTTTGTTTTGCAGCTAAAGCATAATCTTTTCCTTGTGAAATATGTGTGACCCCCAAGTATTTAATTTATGCATGGGCGAAAAATTCTAATAGTTTCACAAATTCCTTAGAATGCAGATGAGAAAATAGAGGTGAACATGGAGTTCTTTGACCTTTATCATTCATAATTGTCACCTGTAAGAATGCCCAAGGCATGGACTTCTGTGTAGTTTATACTTCATGTTTATATGTGCTTGCTAACTATACAGAACATTAATGATGGTCTTAAGAAACTCTGAAACACGGTAGAAAATAATTAAAAAATTTACCCTTCATTTGTTCTTCATAATTCATCTTGCCACACTGGAGAATTATGGGAGAGATTAAAAGCTTGCTTGTTCTCAGCCAATCTCCCTTTCATACTTGATCCCCACAGTGAAGTTGCACTGCTGAATTTGTGGTATCAAATTCATTTCCATAGCAGCACAGATTTTTGCTGTGGTATCACATAAGTAAAATGATTTTGACTTCACTATGGGGTTAAGCTGCTATAAAGGGAGAAGGAAGAGAAAAATAATACCCCCTTATGGAGAAAAAACAACTGCAAAAGCAATGCATGTGATAGCTTGATCCAACAACTGCAAATCCTGTGAGAATTCTCCTTATTTTAAGTCAGTGGGGCTGCTCAGTAGGGATTTCTTTCACACTAAGAAATAAAGAGTAAGTCCCACAGTGTGATCCATTTTGTGGTTTTTTTTCCCCCTCTTGAAATATTGTTTTTTCTGAGATTTAATTTAGCAGAAAAATTTGTCCTCAAAGCATATCTATCAGGATTATTTCACATACAAATACAATACTCACATGCTCTTTCTGATCACATCCTAAGAAACTCAACACACAATATCTGGCAACAGATGCATAAAGGAGGGGTAGATGTGTGCACATAAAAAGTAACAGCAGTGGAATATTTTCCTTTTCTGCCTGGTATCATTTAAAGATTATAATGACAATGGGGGTGCTTGGAGAAATCCAAACCACCACCAGGAAGAGAGGCAGGAAATTAAATCACTGTAATGAGAACTGTTGCCCACTGCTCTGCTAAGAAATGAAAGACACTTTGATGATGGGTGCAGTGGGCTAATGTTGGTCAGTCTACTGGAAAATAGAATTATGCATAGCTGGTAAACTCTGATAAAATGAAGACCAAAGTCAGTCAGTGACAGACAAATACCAATTGTAGTCTAAAGATTAGCAGGCTCAATTTTGGACTCCTAATGTTTAAAATTCTTCTGCTACTGTTTCTAAATGTACTAGTTTAGCAGTGTATGCATATTTTTAAAGGAGGGGGAATACACTTCTAGTCAGATTTTCATTTAATGCAAAATCATTGTAATTATAACAGTTAAAGTTAGTCTAAAAATATTTAATCTGAAATCTAACTTTTAAAAGAATTATTAATTTTGAACCATGCTTTGGATTTTCATATTAAAAATGGGTTCTCAGGAGAGGTAGACAGAGTGTTAAGGACAGACAAAAGATGTAGAAATAGAAGGGCTCTTTCTTGCCTCTTGGTCTCTTTTCAAAAACTCTTCTGTCTATTTGGAACAAGAACATACTTGACAGTGAAAATAAATGGTACAGGGGTGGTGGAGTAAAGGCACCTAGAACTATGCAACAGTTTGCATGGTTCTTCTGTCTGTAATGTTTTTGAACTAAAAATCCACTTCTGAATTGAAACGTAATCTCTAAGCAAAAATATTTTATTGTTTTAATTTTGATAAATGGGACATAAAGGTAAAAAAGATTCTTCTTCTGTGAAAGGTAACAAAGAGCCAGATTATAAAATGAGAAGCCATTACACCAAGTGAAGTGTCATGGATGGCAACCACACCAGGAAATTAAAAAGAAAATGCTACAGATCTTTATAAAGAAGTTGGCACTGTATAGATGGAAAACAGTCTGCAGGAGAAATTAACTCTCTCTTTCTCTAGCCTGACTCTTTAAGAGTTTCCCTACAGCTTTAGCTGGAATCTAACAGATGGTATGGAGAAGATCAAGGCTGTGAGCCCGTGTCATATAAGAGACTTAATTAAAATTTCTTTTTTCTTATCCATTCTTTTCACAGACTCCCGATGGGGCATTTAATGTGTGTGAAAGGGTAAAATAGAAACTCTGCATATGGAGAAAAGTCCATGAATAGAAAAAATGTTTAGTAATTTGTCTTAGTTATGGAACCACAACTGAACATAAATGGTGTGTGATTCACAAAACTAAGTTGCCTCAACAGTGTTACCATGTGTCCTGGTTTGGGAATGGTATTCCCTAATTCAGTGTCCCCATCAAGGCTGTCCAAACCACTCACTGCTCTCTCTTGGTTCCCTGCTTCCCTGTTTTCCCCTCCCCTAGGGCACAGCTGAGAGAATTTGAGGCACCAGAGGCAAAGGTCATGGGTTGAGATAAGAACAATTTACTGTAAAGAGCTATGAGATCAGAAAATAAACAGTAACAGCAATAATACTAATGACAGAGGGTACAAAAAAGCAAACAATTCAACAGAAAAAAACCCTCTATGATATACTGGAGTTTCCCTCTGGAGGTGTCCACCAGAAGGCACTCCCTTCCCCTGGAAGAAAAGTCCTTCCCCCTGGCCCTGGCAATGAGCTGAGGTGGTAGGGAATAACCTCCAGGTCCTGGCCATGCCCCCTCTCAGCTACTGCAAAAATTAATGATGTCCTGGCCAGAACCAGGACACCACGATGGATCATTTACCAAAAAAAGACAAATTCATCACTCTCTCACCCCTAGATTACCTATTTTAGAAACACCTTATTGTGTTTATCAATCACTGTTTAGGTTACTCATACAATTATCACACATCTCATGATGATTTAGATTTTGCAGTTGCTGAGTGTGAACAGCAGTTCTTTAAGGTACTGAAGAAAACAAAGTTCTCAATAGGATTGGTTTTTGTGCTCTGGACTAACTGCAGTTGCTTTGTTGAGGCCAAATGTGAAAGTGAATATCCACATGCTGTATTTTACTGCACTGCAGTTTGTAGATGAGAACTCATCAGCAAGCCTGGTAAGAGGGAGTTATTTCCAAAGGAACAAACCCCTCCCATTATACAATTATGTTGTAAGACAGAAAGATGCAATTCTAGAATGGAGAATGGTTAGGAGAGGTGTGACTATTGCCACTCAGGAGCCACAGGGCAAGTCAAACAGCAGGTGATCTTGATGGTTCAGAATGAGGTGCCCAGGAGTAGGTGTACTGCTTAATAAACCATCAGGTTCATTGAATCTGTTCATCACACAATTTGATTGTTTTGTTTTTTTATTATATAGTTGTGCCTGTATTTGTGTAACGTGTTGCTAGCATGGGAAGAAGCTTTAGGAATTCAAAATAGTTATGAGTGATATAGTTATAAGAGGGTTGGACATCACTCACAGAAGGGAATATGTAAGGAGACAAAGAAGTAATGACAGGATGGAGAAAAAAATTAGAGCAGTTTGTGTTCATCCAAAAGGGGTTTCTGGGAATAGACTTAGTTCTGACTCTGTTTCAGAATGCAATTGAAGAAATACATTAATGGTTACTCAAGCCCCGTGGTATAATTGCAAGTTCCATTCTTGATATTTTGTCAACCTTCATGTTTCTAAAATCAGGTTAATAAACCTCTCGGTGATACTCCTGTACAGACCAAGTATAGGTAGAGTGATCTTGCCACCCACAGCAATATATTTTCTGTTGTCTCTATTTTTACTCACTTCTTAGGCAGATGCCAGTTTATTTTTTTTTTCTTCATATTTATCTTAAGTACATTAAAAAATATTAGGTGGATTGTCCAGATTCACTCTGAAGGTCATTCTTGGATTTTTATGTTCTAGCCTTGCTTTTCACAAGTTTCAGTTTACTGCATAGTTGGGATTCCATAAATAGTGATCTTCATCTGTGTATGCACATGCACTGTGTTAGAAGCTACATGGTGCTGTGATTTATTGATTAGTAATAATCTAATTTGCTTTTCTTGTCCCCGGTGTTTTCTTTCTTTTCAATGACACAATATCCATGGGTGTGTTTAATTTATTCAGTATACCATCTGCTCAAATAAAGTTGATAAAGTAAACACTGTAAGAATGTACCCTTATTGAAGAAACAATTTGTCTTCCTAAAAGTATGTCTTAGTAGAAATTAAAATGCTTGAGCAAGAAATGAATAAAATTTCAAATCTACAGAACTGCAAACCACGGGATTTAATCAGTATTTGATCCATAAAAATCCTATCTCACATTCACAAATTAGGGGGATTCCCTGAGGAGTCATTTGGTTAATGTTAGTATTGTATTACACAGCAACCTGAGTTGGGGTATAGCAAATATTTTGCAAACTTCTAAAAATAAAAAATATGTGGCATTCACTCAGATGGACTATGGATTATGTTTCAGTTTTGCAATTACTTGCTACAGAGCCATCTCAGAGGAGTAAACTATCCATTTTTAAGCTTGTAGTTTTATCTATTTGAATTTATGTGCAGGGATGGATCATTCATTAAAAAAATTATGTTCACTGAGGGCATACAGTTGAGGTATAAAGCAGAGCTTTCAATCAAAAGATGTGTGTTTGAATGGGCTGTGGTGGTCCTTTTGCAAGGAATTTCTAACTCTGACTTGATAA
>VZTR01015044.1:23971-36070 GCA_013400775.1 Chaetops frenatus | reverse complement strand
GTTTTTCATTTGATTTCCTTTCTGTAAAAATACCTTACACAAAAATTCCTGATCCTCTTAGGACTGTTTACAATTGAGTATTGAGCTTCACAGAATTACATCTGGAAGACACTATTTCACTTCAAGCTTTTATGCTTCCTTTTTGTGTCTTGTCTTCAATGGGAACCAAGATTATTTCCTCTTTATAAAGGTTATCTTCTTAAGACATGATTACAGAAATCCATTGTGCTGTTCTCTGATCCAGAACCAGATTTTTTAATTATGTAACTGTCCTTTAAACAGATACATTTGTGCATAAAAAGACAATCCCTTCAGCAGGAGAGAAGCAACCAATGGAAAGGAATAATTCTCTTCATCTGGTACAAAATGGAAGGGAGAAGGGTGAAGACAAGAATTGAAGGGGAGAAAAATGTTAAGAGAAGCTAGGTATCATTTATCAGTAGCTTACTGACTGTGATTGTAGGATGCTGTTTCCTACCTATTTGGGGAAACAGAGAAAGATACCCAGAACAAATCACTCTGTTTCAGATTTGCTAAATGCTTACCAGAATTAGTGACATTTTAAATAGGTGCTTAGAGAAGCATCAGCACCTTGCCCTTCATAGACTTCCTTTGCATTTTGCCAGAGGAAAGTAAAAGGGATTTGGAGAGCCATGAGGTCTAGCTGAGACAGGCCACAACATAATGTTCTTTCTACAGAAGAGATGAGAACAGCACCTTCCAGTGAACTGTCAAAGACACACTTGTGCATTTAGGTAACAGCATTGATTTTCATTGACTTCCCAGGAAAACTTTCTGATTTTCTTTCTAAGAGCACAATATGCAACCCAAAGGAAGAGATTTCCTTTTTTTTTAGTTTTGTGGGGAATGTTGAGTCTAGTGCAAAGAATTAGCCTATTGGTCACTGAGCTTTTTCTTTTTCTCCCTGAAAAGATTGTACTTGTGATTTTAATGTTCAGTTCGTTAGCAAATTTATATTGTAATAGGGAGAAGTTGTTTAGGTTCAGGATTGTTTCTAATCTTTGCTTATCCTAATTACCTTTTGTTTTTTAGGGAAATCTGTGATGTGAAACCAGGCACCAAGCTCAAAATATATAGAGCTCAAAATCAAGCCTAATTGTGTCCTAAAGCCTGCAGCAGCAGAGCACCATCAATAAATATTTTAGTGTTAGAGGTGTTCAGAGCATTTTAAACCAAAGTTCATCTGTCTGATATATTTCATAATACATAGATTGAAATTTTTAGGAAGGCAAAACATTCCCTAAGAAACAAACAAACAAGCAAACCATCACAACAAGATGTAAAGTCAAAATTGAAGATATTAAGACTTGAAAGTTTATAACTTTTCAAAAATACTAGGTTCATTTTTCCTTTCTGAGCAGAGCAACTTAGTAAAACTGAGCATTCAGAAAAGCTTAATAGTTGGCAAAGAATCTTTATTATTTGAGTTGCCTTACCAAGGCACATTCTTTTAGTTCATCAGAATTTACAATATACGGCGGCGGTCGACAGCAATTTGCCTATGGGGTTTGCAAAGTGGAGACCTCCTTTCTTCCTCTTAGTTTCATACTTTCAAAGTTCAGTTAAATGAAGCAAATACATGAAAGTAAGATCTCTGGTGTTTTATCAGATTTTTTGCTATTAACATGTTTGATACTTGGATTAATCTGCCTGCCAATGCCAACAGCATTTCTTAATAATTCTTTAAAAAAATCTATTTTTGATGATGACAGGTTGATATACTCCTGGTGCTGTTTTCTGATCTAGTTACTGATATTGTTCTTAAGGGAAAGCTTGATAGCCTGCTGAGTTGGTTCCTATTTGACAAATTTAGAATTTAATTCCCATCTTAGACAGTGGTGATCAAAAAATTGGTCAAAGTTGTTGTTCCAGATGTCAAAAATGTCTTGACTTGTTGAAGAGAAAAGTAGTAGAACTTGGTGTGCTGAGTTACATAGTTCAGTATTACTCTTCTTGGAAAGCAAACCTCATTAGGTGAATAGTGAAGTTTATTTTAGCAGAAAAACAAGCAGCTCAGCCCTCAGATACTTATAAATCTCATTTATACCTGAAGGATACTCTCTTGCACAAAATGGCAATACGTATAGAAATTGGTATATCTAAAAGTGCATATTCTTAAATAATATGTATTTCTGAGTCAGCTTACACTTTCTTTTTGGAAACCCTTCACTAATTTTCTTCTACAGAATTTATTTCTTTGGTTTCAGTATTTGTTTCCTCATCGTGAAGACTATCAGTTATAGAGTAGTAAACAAACATTTACATTCTTTCCTAAATCTGGATTTATCATGAGTAAACACTATTTTGCTACATTATTTGGGTTTTCTTTTTTAGTTTTTTCAGTTGTTTGGCTTTGTTATTACATACATAATTGCTAAATTCTTGATGAAGAAATTTTTCTTCAAATAAAAAAAAATGCATCCTATATTAAAAAAAAATAGATATAGTTCTTCAATATCATATTAACCTGGGTTAATGAATGTCCATGGTACATTTTTCAAAGTCCTACTTCTAAACGTTGCCACTGATAATTAGAGTGCATACTTATTTTACATAATATAGTATTTTTACTCCTTTGCCTCTCTTCATTCTCTCCCATTTTAAAAATTTCCTTTTTCACCATCTAAACAGAAAATGGGCCAGCAACCTGCTAATTCTTTTAAACTACTTAATTAGTTCCAGTGCTCATAATATTTATGTTTGTGACTTTTCTGGATCATAGATGGGTTATTATGTGAGCATTTTTTAAGAGAATCTCCATGTTTTAAAACTTTAAAAATCCATTTAATATTTTCAAGTTCAATTTTTAAGTCACCATTTGTTAAAGCATTTCAATTTAAAATAGGTTCAAAATTCAAACCTCTGCACATTGGTTCCACTTCAGCATGCCAAAGAGACCTAATCCTCACAAAAATGCTATTTGATCCCAGGAAGAAAGAAAGATAATGGATTGACCCTCTACATGAAACCATAAAACAGAATTCTGGGTTTCTGCCATTCAAATGAATAGAAACCGGCAGCAATTCTAACACCTTTCCAGTTTCAATTTTATTGCATCTGCAGGCATCATGCTGGAATGGTAAACATTTTAATGGTCAGACTCTATCCACTTATACCATTACTATTTCCCTATTATCTCCTATTTTTTTGTGTGAAACGGAAACGAAAAGGTGTCAGATTGTTGCAAGTGAAATGAATGGAGATGCCATTTGCATTCATTTCAGTTGAAGCAAATCCTCTTCTTTCCCATTTCTTTGTAGTCCTTCAGAGAGATCTCTTACAGCTTCTGAAAATCCGTGAGCCAGGCACTATATTTAGATAATGCTGCTGAAACCCCGTGCATCAGTCAGTCACCGATGTGATAATGCTAAACCTGTCTCTATAAAGAGTCCATCATTTCTTTTAAAATCTAATTGATTCAGATTAATAGAAAGATTTCAGCTACACATGCTCTGAAAAGCTTATTTTTTTTTTAAATAAGGATGACTTGCTAAAGAACCCAGAGCACAGAAAACCCACATAAAAGCTGATCAGCTTATATACTTGTACCTTTTTCTTTAACGTAAGCTTAGCTAAGGCACTGTCCTGTGTTGTCCTTATAAAAGATGAACTTTCATATTTCCATTTCTTTGGCTAAGATACAAGTTGTGAGTGTCAAGTCGTATTTAATTGTTAAGCACATAATATATAGCACTCTGAATGTACTGTTCCTCGAGGCTGCATTGGTTTTGAAATNTTCAGAGAGATCTCTTACAGCTTCTGAAAATCCGTGAGCCAGGCACTATATTTAGATAATGCTGCTGAAACCCCGTGCATCAGTCAGTCACCGATGTGATAATGCTAAACCTGTCTCTATAAAGAGTCCATCATTTCTTTTAAAATCTAATTGATTCAGATTAATAGAAAGATTTCAGCTACACATGCTCTGAAAAGCTTATTTTTTTTTAAATAAGGATGACTTGCTAAAGAACCCAGAGCACAGAAAACCCACATAAAAGCTGATCAGCTTATATACTTGTACCTTTTTCTTTAAAGTAAGCTTAGCTAAGGCACTGTCCTGTGTTGTCCTTATAAAAGATGAACTTTCATATTTCCATTTCTTTGGCTAAGATACAAGTTGTGAGTGTCAAGTCGTATTTAATTGTTAAGCACATAATATATAGCACTCTGAATGTACTGTTCCTCGAGGCTGCATTGGTTTTGAAATGTTCCCCTTCCTGGGCTGTCTCCCATACAAGAACTTTGCTCTGTTTTTGCTCCCATGTGCCTCTGAAGTTTGGGCAAGTAAGCAGTTTCTTTAAAAACAAATTCTCTGTTATGAAAAAAAGTGTTTGGAGTAAATTCTGATGCCTGAGGATGTTCTGTGTGGGGATACCTCCTTGGCTGCCATGAAAGGGGACCCCAGATATGGCTGATCCTCAGGCCTACAGGTGAGGGAGAAGCAACCAAGAGATTACTGAGGTGAGGAAATTATAGTATTGACTGCATGATCTCAAGAACCAGTCAGCTAAACTGAGGAATCTGGTTTTGCAGTTAGAGTCAGCACTTTAAGCTCAGAAGGTTATTGGAGAAAATTAAGATGATTTTCAACCCAATACTGGTCATTGCCCCAAATAGGTAGCACCTGAAATGACTTGTTGCCAGAGGGTTTAAAAGGAACAGGGTGATTAAGTGGGGATGTGCAGTCTGTACTCCCAGTCCCATAACCAGTGTTTGCAGTGCAACACTGACCCTCTGCAAAACAAGAAACACTACTGCTAATTGTAACATGCAAAGAATAACTGAGGATTAATTCTGCTGTGTTCACTTTCTTCCTATGGTCCTGTGAAGAGGGGAAACTTAATAATATTTTCTTCTGTATTGTACATAAGAACAAAAAAATACTAATCAGAAAAAGTGCAGTAGAACCATAAAATTAATTAAATTCTGGTAAAAACAGCAGTCCCAGAAGATGACATCCAAAGTGCCACAGACCAGTAGTTCATACATTTTCATGTTAATGTGTTTTGACAAATGAGAGTTTTTGTAGTTTTCAGACAGAGTTTAAAAGGATTTCCAGATAGCTTTATGAGACAGTAGCATGTACCCCTCTCCAAATAAAACTTTGTTACTCCATCTGTGATTTCAGAAGGGCTGAGACAGTATTCTCAGTATATTCAGAAGTCCACTGCCACTGTGGACTTGAGGGGCTGAGACAGTATTCTCTAATTTCACAGAAAGACCAACAGTCTCAGAGAGCAAGGATTTAATCAGAAAAAGAGAGAGCTTACAGAGAGGAATCTGAGCAGTTTTTCAAAATATTCCAGCTGGTGCTCTTAGCTCATATGATTTAGTTTCAGGTAGTCCTGGAAAGACAGTCCTGGAAACAGCGTGTGCTGGGGAGGCCCATGGGCCTAAGAGCTGGAGAAGGCTGTAGGTGCAACAATTCCAGCATGAATTTTAACAGTGCATGTAATGCACTGACCCAGGATAGAATCAAAATACTCTTATGATGTGCCTTGATACATAAACAGAGACAGATATTGTAGCTATGTGTTCATAATTACGTGTACAGCTTACCTTTTGTACACAAAACTCAGACTATAACAAGTTTTATGGTATTCTAGAGGTATTCTTTCTGTACCTTGACAAAATTCCTGACTGTGTGATAGAAATGAAGGCACAGATCCATGTAAAGGTTCTTTATTAACTGGGTTCCAGCCCAGTGATAAGCTCTCCACATTTCCTTGTGGTATATACACTAAGCTTTCTGAAAAAGAAAAGCTTTAGAAAAAAATCACATATCAGCCCAAGAAGCAGCCTTTATTGTTTCACAAGCATGGAAAAGTCCCAATTCACAGCAAATTTCATACCATTTGGAAACTAACCATAGTTTCAAGCCAGACTATTCCATCTGAAATCCTCCAAGGCTGTTATAGTTCTGATATGAATTTGGATTCAAATGTTGTGGCTGGCTCATATGAAATTAAATACAAATTCACATCCAAGCACTCCTAGCTTTGCCAAAGTATCCAGATTTGGTTTGAAATAGCTAGTTCAATTTTATTCTTAAGTTGACCTTTTTTCTTAACCAATACTGTCTTTCTCACACGTGATAAGACTAAAAGACTGTGATAGAAAAGAACTTTCCAATCACCTTCCATAAAATATTCTATGACCCTGTGTTTGCCATTTTTAGAGTACACGAAAAGTTTCTTACAGTTTCATCCAGTTAAAGCCACACTTTCAATTAATCAGCTTGCAGAAGAAGGATAAACATATTTATGTCACTATGCACTCACTTTTTTAACAAAAGATGGTTATTTATTAAGACTGCAATTATTATTCACAAAGTAAAAATATAAGGTTTCTCCTCTTCAGCCTTTACAGGAGGAACATCCAAAAGAGCACACTGGGAGTGGTGGTGATGGTATAGGAAAAAGACTGAATTACTTAAAAATTGTTCCTTCAAAGGAGTTCATGTACCATGAAATGGTGAAAACATTTTTTCTCCTTGTTCCCTAGTGATTGCAGAGGATTTGTTATCTACTCAGATCACATGTTCAAGTTCAGATAAATTAGATCATAATAATTCTCCACCAGGTTTCTCTGATGTCTATGGACATTTTTCTATATTTTTTTTCCTATTGTTTCCCAAGCTTGTTCTGCCCTTTCTTCAGTAAGAAGTAGTCACTATCCATGTTAGATAAGCTGACCATCTGTGGTGGAATTGTCAAGCTGGGTCATGGCTAAACATCCTTATGCTGAAGGTTTATAAATAATTTTCATCCTGTCTACACTTCCCCCTAATTTCATTTATTTAATCATTTTTTAAATTCAGTGAGCCAAGCTGGTATAGTTGTGTTGATTACAAGGTAGGGAAATTACTGTCACAAGATGTGGTAGAGGTATTGATGTCAGAAAAGGAGCAGAAAAATTCAGAGTTTTCAGTTCATCATAGGTTTCCAAATACAAAAATTTGAAGGCAATGTCTAGCTCCAGAAGTAATTAGTGTCTTTGCAGTCATGCAAAAAAAGTCATGAAGGAGCACCTTGGAAACATCAACAAAGCCTCCCCATTATCTTCCTTCGTCCTTCTTAAATCCGTAGGTAGGAAATTAAATGCTGTCTTTTCAGGCTGTTGTCCTAATTGTTTTTTTGTTATTTCCTTGTACTTCATCCGCATCTTTGTCTTTTATTTTACTTAAATTGTAAAGCTTTTACTGTTACCGTCACTTTCATATTTCCTGCTTTTCAGAGCATAAGTGATGTCTGAGCCTCCAGTATACTGTCATGATAACAGTAATTAAACAGCAGCAGCACTGAATTGCCTAATACAGAGAGGGATTTGTGTACTGACTATTGAATGGGAAGGTCAGAACATAAAGTTTCTGTTGTATAACACTCCTGACAGAAGCTCTACATCCAGTGTGAGTTCTGGTCTTACAAGTTGCAAGGGATGCAGCTTTTTACTGCTTTCTTTCTATGTCATTTTAGAAGCTGTGTCAGGAGTGAAGATGGAGGTGGTAGAAGGAGCAAGCAGAGCTGTGAAGGAGCAAGAACAGCATTGTTAGCTTCAAAAGTAGTGCAGGGACATCTTTCCTGGGCATACAGAGGCTGTTGTGTGCATATTGTTGCAATCTGTAAAGTTAAAGTTGCAACTGCTAAAAGTTGCTTCAGGAAGAACAATTAAAAGGAAAGAATCAGCAGGGATCGTTTTTAAATCCTCTATTTTCTTTTTCAGGAGTTCAGAATTTTCCCAATTGCGAAGTTTCCTATTGTAGCCTATTAATTTGCAATTTAAACTATCAGCAAAAATGTAACAGAAGTTACTTTCTCCTATACACATAATGCATACACAGCCTTCTGTAGGAAACAAGGACTGCAGGGGTTGTGTACAGTTTTTGCTCTGTTTGTTGCATAAGGCAGAAAATCCTGGTAATCTAAAACCTAAGCACTTTTGTGAACCTCCCTTCCTGGAGAGAAACATTTTATGTGTTTCAGTAATAGGCAGAAAGCAACTTTATAAAGTCACCCAAGGTACAATCATAATTTCAGAGCAAATCCTGACAAAGTCCTGAATAGAGCATTCTGTGCTCTCCAGCCAGTGCCATTTTCCTTCCTATCTTGTTTGCCCTTACAGTTGCTTCCCGTGTTCATGACAATGGGGCTTGCAATTGAAAGCAGGCAGCGAGACAGGCATGACCAATAACACTTCACCGCTCTACTGATTCTTTAATAAAGTTGGGAAAATCAATTCAATTTCTAGCTTTTTTCAAAGAAGTGTTGCCCAACAAGATAGAGAATGATGAATGCTGATCTCTTAAAACCACTAAAGTATAAAGCATTACAAAAGGGTTTTTTTAATACAACAGTGTGATAAAGAGGGCTTTTGTTGATGAATCACAGTGATGTGGCTGTCCTCACGCTTATCCAAAACTGTGAAAAATGAAGTCATTAGTAAAAATAAAATGCAAATATTACTGAATGCTGGAACATTTTTCTTCCCATGTTTCAGGTTGGATTTTCAACTCCTTGTGTGACATCTACATGAATCGAGATGGAAATAAGATGCATAAACTTAGTTTCTCCCTGTACCTCAGTAAAAATTAGTGAACCAAGAGAGCTGAAATGCCACCTGATATTAAACCAAAACTATCTGACAGGGTAAAAGAGAAACCAGGACAGATGATTATCATACACAAAGCATGAAAAGAACATTGTAGTTACTATCCATAGATCACTTTCTGCCTTTGAACAACTAAGAATGAAACAAGGAAACTAAAAAAGAGAGAACTGGCTGCCCCACCATCAGCAAAGACTAATATCATAGTATCTCACAAATGCGGAAGTTAGGATATTAAGATGCAGAATATTAATTTGACAAGTTATGCCCAGGTCACAAGCCTGAATTCAAATCCTACTTAATCTGTCCCTGATAATGTCTGGTTGCTTCAGAATTACTCCTGGAATGCAGCTTCTCTTTTGGTTTTGCAGGAAGCAAACTGTTCTTCTCTCCTGGTAGAAGTGGATGGAGGAAAAGAGCCGGGGACTCACTCTGTAGAGTTTTTCTCCTCTTCACTCCTCTGAAGGAGGTTCCCTCATCAAATGAATCATGTTGCTGTTAACTGTCCTCTGAGCAGGAGCTACAGACAGGGCAGTTTGTCATTGCCTGGAGATACCTGTACCTACAAGTGATCAGTATAGT
Organism: Chaetops frenatus; assembly: GCA_013400775.1. Lineage (NCBI taxonomy): Eukaryota > Metazoa > Chordata > Aves > Passeriformes > Picathartidae > Chaetops > Chaetops frenatus. The sequence continues at coordinate 26,863 of VZTR01015044.1, read as the reverse complement.
CCCTTCTTAAGAATATGTTTGGGTTATTTTTTCTCTTAGTATTAGTCTGATTAGAGTTTAATGTAGTCTGACCATAGAAATGCATTTATGCTTCCACCTTGCATGAGGCCTTCAGGCATTACAAGCTTCTGGCCAGAACAAAACCCTGAAGTGTAGCTGTCATCAGTGCAGATAGTACAGGAGTAGCACATTTGTGCTTTGCTTTCCATGCCACTTTCTTGTATGATATCACATTTTAAGATGAAGTTTTGATCTTTTATCCACAGGTTATCTTTTGGCATTTAGGCTTTTTAAAAAATGGTTTATCAAAAGCTTAGAGAGAATGGTCAACAACTTCCTTACCAAGTCACCCCTTTCCTTTGAAGTTTGATTTAATCTGTTTAAGTCTTGATAATGGCCTGGGTATGTACAGAAGGTGTATTTCTTTGATGTGATGTAGCTAAGTAGTAAGTTGAACACTAGGGTGGGAAGGTATACTAAAAATAGATCCAAATAAGTAAGTCCAAAGCAGACTACCAAAAGAACACACTTCACCTCACATGTTTCTTTGTTCTGAAAGAGGAGAAAATAAAAAGTAGAATAGATGGAAATCACATTAATATATGTTGCATGGGGATATGCTCAGGTAACCATATTTGTAATTATAATACTCACAAACATAAGTCTGCACATCTAAAAAATAGAAAATAATGCATAAGACTGTTCNTTTTTTTTTTTTTTTTTTTGAGTTCTTTGTCTTACTGGGGGAAAAATATGTACTAGGCATTCAGAGATATTAGGATTTTCCTTTTCTTCATTGGAAGCTAATTTAGATATATTTCTTAGCTATACAGTTCCTACCAGAGTGTAATGGTTCTGAACCATATCTTAGTTAGAGATGCCCAGAGCAGTTTCCCAATAAAGGACATCACGAATGAGATGTCACTCTACTATGTCACTCACTACATTTGTATAGTGTAGCAGGATGGGTTTAGCACTGCCAGTTTTGCTGGCACAAAGATGCTGGTGGGTTCTTGAACACCCCTAGTTATGCTGAAGACTGGGGTGGGAATGGTAAATGGATCATAGAATATATGTCTGCCTGGGTTTCACCCCAGCTGGCAGCAAAGGCCCAGGCAGCTCACTCCCCCACCAGCAGGACTGGGGAGAGAATCAGAACAGTAAAAGCCAGAAAACTCGTGGGTCCAGATGACGACAATTCAATAGGGAAAGCAAAAGACACACCCACAAGCAAAGAAAACCAAGGAATTAACTCAGTGCTTCCCATGGGCAGGCAGGTGTTCAGCCTTTCCAGGAGAGCAGGGTCCCATCACGGTAACTTGGACAGACAAAAGCATCACTCCAAATGTTCCCCCCATGCTCCCTCTTTCTCCTGCTTTATATACTGATGTACAATGATGTCCCATGGTCTGGAATATCCCTTTGGTCAGCTGGGGTNTTTTTTTTTTTTTTTTTTTGAGTTCTTTGTCTTACTGGGGGAAAAATATGTACTAGGCATTCAGAGATATTAGGATTTTCCTTTTCTTCATTGGAAGCTAATTTAGATATATTTCTTAGCTATACAGTTCCTACCAGAGTGTAATGGTTCTGAACCATATCTTAGTTAGAGATGCCCAGAGCAGTTTCCCAATAAAGGACATCACGAATGAGATGTCACTCTACTATGTCACTCACTACATTTGTATAGTGTAGCAGGATGGGTTTAGCACTGCCAGTTTTGCTGGCACAAAGATGCTGGTGGGTTCTTGAACACCCCTAGTTATGCTGAAGACTGGGGTGGGAATGGTAAATGGATCATAGAATATATGTCTGCCTGGGTTTCACCCCAGCTGGCAGCAAAGGCCCAGGCAGCTCACTCCCCCACCAGCAGGACTGGGGAGAGAATCAGAACAGTAAAAGCCAGAAAACTCGTGGGTCCAGATGACGACAATTCAATAGGGAAAGCAAAAGACACACCCACAAGCAAAGAAAACCAAGGAATTAACTCAGTGCTTCCCATGGGCAGGCAGGTGTTCAGCCTTTCCAGGAGAGCAGGGTCCCATCACGGTAACTTGGACAGACAAAAGCATCACTCCAAATGTTCCCCCCATGCTCCCTCTTTCTCCTGCTTTATATACTGATGTACAATGATGTCCCATGGTCTGGAATATCCCTTTGGTCAGCTGGGGTTCCCTGTCCTGGCTGTGTCTCCTCCCACCCTCCCAGGCACCCCCAACTTCCTCCAGTGTGGCAGCACAAAAAGCAGAAAATTGGCTCTGTGTAAGCCCTGCTCTGCAATAACAAAAACATCTCTGTGTTATCAACCCTGTGTTCAGCACAAATCGAAACCACAGCCCCATAGCAGCCACTGGGAAGAAAATTAACTCTACCCCAGCCAAAACCAGCAGAATAGTTCAGATTGGAAGAGACTTCAGGAGAAGAATTAACTGTGAAATCAGGCCAGGTTGCTCAGGGGTTTAGCCAGCAAGACCTTGAAAGCTCTGAGGATGGATACAACCTCTCTGGGCAACAAGGCAAGATTATCCTGGAAGGAACGTTTGTTTTCAAAATTTGATCCACCAGAGCAATCTTGAATTAAACATTTATTTTCTCTTTTTAGATTTACAGAATTTCTGTTTCTGAAAAGTGAAAATTATTTTCTCAGCACTTCTTAGTTAAAAGAGATTGATATGAAAAAACTGCTAAGAACAAGAAATTGGAAAGGATGCATTAGAAATGGATGTAGTGGATTTCCCCCTCTATGGACTGGAACATCTTTCTGTCCTTGGATGTTATTATGAGACCAGTCTGAAGCCTACTGAAATTCAGGGGACTCACCCCTAGTGAAAATGTTCCAAAAAGATAATTTGATTTGATTTGCTAGACTAACCTTCACATAATATGTGTGAATAG
>VZTR01015044.1:9568-23953 GCA_013400775.1 Chaetops frenatus | reverse complement strand
AAAAAAAAAAAAAATTAGAGACCATGAATTTGAAATAAAATATCATTTGACTACAGAGAAAAAAGAAGCCTCTTCACCATACATAATGTGTGTCTGAAAGATCACCAATACAACATTATTAATTCTGTTAATGATGATTATTAACTTATTCCATAATTGAATTGATATTTAATCAAACAGTGTAAGCTGTATTCCTCTGCAAAATTTAAAAATAGAGAGATTAATTAAGTATAGGGAAACATCGAAAAAGTACTTTTGTAACAACTTCAGTATAAATATAATTTAATATAAATATAAATATTTCACCAGTTAAAAATGTTGCATGCAATTATTTGTATTTGTTTATGGAAGAAAAAAAAAAAAGAAAAAAGAAATTGTATTCTTCTTCTTTGGTTAATCAATTGTTCTTGCATTTCTGTGAGATTTGGGACCTTATTCCCCCAACCACCTATCTAGAATATGCATATATTTTATCAGAGGAAGAAAGTATTTTGCAGCTTAGACGATCCATCAAACAAACAGTGCAGAGCTGGAATGGTACAAGTTTGTCATCCAAAAATCAAATTTGTGATAGAATGCTCCACATATGGATCATTTCCTTCCCTGCACTCAAACTCCATTTGATGAGACTGACTTACAGTCCACATCACTGGCTTTTCCTGAATTGCATTGTCTTTCCAAAGCCATGAGATTGATTAATAATGCACACACAGTACTATGGTTATCAGAGCATAAATGAGAAAACAGAAAAATATTATCAAGCATAGTAGAATCTGTAAAGTTTTATCTATAATATACATATAAGCAAAGACAAAAGGGGGTTCTGGTGTTCCACTCTGTGACTTCTGACTTCTGGCAACAAATGAGAAATCCTGAAGTTTAACCACTAATATAAAGTGTTTGCAGGCTTCGTGAATACATTACGTGAATGGTAACAAAACTGTTTTCTTTTCCTCATACCATTTGTTCAACTGAAGGATTTTTTAAGCAGAAATGAGAGGTGATTTTAATATGTGGATAGTGCCAATTACAAGCTCTTGGGTGGAAAATTTTTTTCTGTGCCTAATATGCATTGTTTTTATGTTATTGAATTTATGTGGGACACAAAGCACAGATTGCTTAGTACAAAGATCTTTTTTTGACTTGCATAGAGAGGAGATCTTGGAAGAGAGTAAATACAGTCACTGGGAACTGTCCCATCTCTATAAAATACATCTTGTTAACACCAGGGAGTCACAGTAGTGGAAGTAATTAGATAAGGCTTTGTTCCTTTCACCTAAAGGAGAAGCCATGTGGTGGCAAAATATAAAATTGCTAGACCACATGTACTGCAGTTCTTTTTCTACTGAGTTGTTTTCTTCTGTAAAATACTTAGTCCAGAATATCGGCATCAATAACAAGGAATATTTATATGTTTTTAGGTCAAAATTATGGGTGTGCTTTTGAAATTAAGCCCACATCATCAATGGCAGGTGTGTAAACTGCTTCATAAAGGACTTCAGTAAGAAAATATGTGGATATATGCTGTTTCCTCTAGGCAGATTCTGCCAGTTTTCAAAGCGAAAATCAAAATTCATCATTTCCCAGTAGATTGAGGATTGATTTGCACTGAGATATTTCTTGCATCAAATCTGTTTTTAGGAGTTCATGAAAAGTCCAAGTAAATCAAAGCAATAATTTAAAAAATAAGTCAATTATGAATCAAATAGGATTTCTCACAACTCAAATTGTTACATTGACAAGAACAGGAACAGAAATTAAAAAAACCAAACAAAACCACAGGAATTGGGTGATATTATCTTTTGTGTTGCAGCTTCATCACTGTTACAATCTGGTTATTAAAATTGTTAGAAAGATACCTCTGATCGAATTAAGGTGCAAATGAGACCATATGCTGAAGTCAATAGTATGAATTCTGCTTAACAGTAAATGTGAGGAAATGGAAGGGAGAAAGAGAGAGAGTGACAGAGACAGATTAAGTAGCAAGCAGCACCACTCCATAGATGCTGATGGCATCCTCTTGATACTCTTCTTCTGGTCTTCTTCGTGGTGAGGATCCCAGAAAACCTAGAATCCCAAGGATTAGTATGCAATTTGGCCGGGTGGGAAGGCCCAGGTACCTCCCCTGGCAGGGCACAAGGGTGACACAGTCCCTTGCAGCAGGCTCTGGATCTGTTGCATCTCTTTCCATCACGGGCAGAGCTCTGCTGCAAGGCCTCAGCAATGAGTCTGGGGAGAGCTCTGGGGGCCTTGGATGGATTCTGGCACCTCCTCAGCTGCCCCCCCTGGGAATATCCTGTGGATGTGGCCTTTCCAGGATGGGCTTTTACAGCTGAGCCAGGCTGTGTCAGGGAGGATGGGTGTTCGCTGCCTGTGACCAGGGCTTACAGCACAGCCCCAGAGCTCTCCTCCTCCCTTCCTGGCTGTGGGGCAGCGTGTGCCAAGGTGGCCTCACAAGAGGAGCCTGTGGACTATGGCCTCCCACAGCCCCAGCCTGGCCCAGGCTGGTTTTCAGAACAGCTGCTGGCTTTGGCTGTCTTGGGGCTACATTCTCCTGCCTGAGTCGTGCTTCCTTGTCCCTGCACCAGAGGTAATTGAACAACAGTGTTACCTTTATCTCATCTCAGGTTCTGTTAGGCAGCTGAAATCCAGGCCAAAGTTGCAGTCAGATGGAGGAGAGATGGGCTTGGGTGGTCTCAGCCTCTTTTTACAATTTTGTTATAATGGGTAAAACTTCTTCCTAGGAATGTTTAAGCCATTGACCCTAACATTTCAATCTCTCACAATCAGTGAAAGAGTAATGTTCTCCTAAAATGCCTGATTTAAGTGGAGCTTTACTCCCAGACATCCTAGAGATTCTGACTCAGAAGCAACAAAGTCTAGAGACTCAATAAATTATAAAGGAACTTAATAAAGTCTTAAGAGAATACTGTAATCAGTTGTTTAGATAAGGAAGAAAGGCAAGAAATTATTATATGTCCCACAGTCAAACAGATAAATTGATATAACAACTTCAGCAACAGCAATAAAAATAATAGCTATTATTATTATTATTTACAGAGTTGTAAATTCTTAGGATCCAAAGAAAAGCAGGAAAGTGAATTAGTGGCAGCAGGGAAAGTCAAAGTCATGATGTTTCTCATATGATAATATCAGTTCTGTGCAGCTGCTTGATAAATTTGCATGTAATATCAAGAAAAGAACATCTGCTGCTCAGTATGCAGCAGACCACCAAAGCTCCTGTAGAGAAGAGGTGGGAGGAACGGATTGATAGGAACTAGATCGTGATAAGCAAAACAAGAAGTGGCATCCCACGAAATGGCACGACCTCTATTATCACTTTCTAACTCATGTACTCCCACTTGTCAGCCAGGTGCTGGTGTTGGTGGTGATGGAGGTAGCTGCCACAGGCAGGTTGAGCTGACAGGAAATTTGCTAACATGGGATAAGGATAATGGAATGAATGTTTTCCAGAACACATGACATACATACTTTCAAAGTAACAAAATCCTTGCTATGAACCTGTGAGAACATCACCTAACACCGTGCTCCGACAGGTACAGAGCTGAGGTGGGGAAGCAAGGAGGTAAAAGACTGTGTCAGATACAAGTGTGGGAAATGATACCAGAGTAAATGTGTAAGGATCCATTTGTGACTAATCACAGGTAATGGGAGAGACGGGAGTCAGATGTATAAAAAACTATTGCTTCAGGCATGTATTTTACTGTCTTAAGGGTCTTGTTTTTATTTCTGTTTAGCTCAGTAAAGTCTTTAACTTTTAATGGTTCACTACACTGGAAAGCAAGAAATTACAGGATGGAGTTCTCAAATGAAGTTGCTACCTGCACAACGCAAAGAAAACCACGTGGGTTTTCCTTTCTGAGTATCTTGGTAATTCAGAAAATCAGTATTAAGAGCATGTAAAATATTGTCTAAAATTTGTGGGATTTGTTTCATACATATATACATAGGCATAGAATGTTAAGAAACCTTTCTTTTTAAGACTGATAATAAACCCTTTGGTTTTATTTCCATTATTTTCACATACTTATGTTACTTGTCTTTATCTATCTGTCTATACCATCCATGTTAAAGAAAATATACAATTTGGGATCATTTCAGGAACCCATTTATAATGCAGCACTTCTCAAAAGATATTTTAAGATGGGCTATATTTGGGTTGAGAGGAGCACAATTATCTAATAATCTAATAATAATTTAAAAATCTGTGCTACCATCTGTGCTTAAGCCCTGATAGAGGCTCTACTTCAGCACAGTATGGCTTGCTTAAAACATGAATCAGTATCTTTAGTGGGCAGGTATTTTTTCTAGTTTTTTACTATCAGAACAATCTTTCTTCTCCATATTATATGCACTGAGGTCCATTTCTGGGAAACAAAGGTAACTAAGAGAGTATTGCTGTTATAAAAAGTCATTGTACTTGCTATGTGCAACAATTCTGATTAATGGATTCTGTAAAATATAAGGAACAGAATTTTTAGTTTAATCTGAAGAATTTTGTGAGGTACAACATTATGAAGTGCCAAGTGTGGTTATTAGTCACGGAGGGATCTAAGACTTTTGCTTATTTAATCAGTGAACAGAAATATTAAAAAAAAGTGCAATTTAGTGAGTCACTACCACTGAGCTATTTTTTGCAGAAATTATTTTCTGATTTTGAGCAATGAGCAAAGCTGTTCAAAACCTGTTCTCTCTTCTGCCACACACCTGTGAGCCCCTAGAGTGCAAGCTTGTGTGCCTTTATGGTGCTAGCCCCATGTAAACATGGATGCAGATCATTTTAGTGTTTCAGCCTAATCTAGAAATAACAGCTGCGTAGTACCATGGGTTTATATAAATATAAATGCAATTCTAGTTACACATAAATAAAATCTACACTCTGAGAACTGCAATTCATTCTGCCTTCAGAGCCTGAGGAGTAAATGGTAGGTAACATAAACAGGAAAGGGGGAATGAGACCTTGAGGATGCTGCCTTATGCAGCTGCACCACCTGCACCATCACAGACAACTTTTGCTCAGTCAGCTGGAGTGACTTTTGTTCAGAAAGCTTCTGTCAACTACTACTTTTTTTGGTGTTCTCTTAGTCTGAATGGCCTGGTGATTGGGTTAGGAGGAAGGTAAGCAGAGGGGAAAAGAAAAGGAGGGGAAAAAAATTATGTTGTTATGACACGTTGGTTTCCTCTATGCATTGTACATAAAATAAAGAGGTTAGTAGAGTTTTCTCCCACTTCTGTCCTTCCACTTGTGGCAGAAAGATAGTATATGTTACATGGGTATCTGTCTGGACTCAGGCAGCAAGGAAGATTCAGGAGACACATATACACAGAAACAGAGTGGAATTGAAACACACACAAACAAATATTTACTGGTAAATATTCTGTGTAAGGAACTTTCTTCAAACCTCAGACTGCAATCTGAAATACTATCCATTCCTTCAGCAAACACCCATAGAATGTAAAAGCAGGGCTTTTTAGCAATCTTCTGGAGCATCCTGTTGTGTAATGACTTCTAGATGTTTATTTAAAAAAACACTTTGGAAGAGTTTATATATGAGACACTTCTCAAAGTTGTGTCAAGTAGGAGACTTTCTGATAGGCAGTTTCTCATTAATATTTGCCTCTTGTGAGTCATAATTCATTTTGTCACATACTATAGTGGTAATACTTTGCTTTTATTAAAATGATAGCTTTGTTGACTATTCAGTGTTTGGAGCCATTGCATAACAAGGGTCACTCTGTGCCTCCTCAGTCACCACGACCTTCAGATTAAAGCTTTACTTTCCACTTCAGTCTAACATCCTGCTTTCATTTACTTGATGGTTCCATGGTTCAATAGCACTTAGCGAGATGTTGACAGCAAATGGAAAATTTGAAGATGCTCCTGTTTAAAATAAGACTGTCTATACCTGTTATATACCAAATTTATTCTCTTTTCAGACTAATGACAGTTACTTTAAATGATAGCTTTGGTTTTGTTCTTCAACAATTACAATTTTTGGCTTTTTCCTTTCCCCCATCCTTTGCCCCTGCCCTACCATCCCCTGCACCTCATGTCTGTGCAAGGGACTCTCCTGTTAGCCTATACTGAGGTCAGTCAGTCTTCTTTCTAGTAGAAGTTAGAATATCCAGCTTTGGGAAGAAAAGCATAATATCTTCCAAAGATGTAAATATTACGTACTCTAGTCACTGCAGCTGACATGAGAGCACAGCCTGGGGAAGGGAACACTGTGAGGTTCTCTGTGGCTTGACAGTCCTGACCTGTTCTTGCATCCTGTAGAAGTAGGAGCCATTTCTCCTTCTCTGTCCTGAAGCAGCCTCTGCGGTAGGATTGACAAATACATACCCCAGGACTCAAGGAAACAAATTTAGCTTCCAGAGGGGATGTTGACTCACAAAAATGTTCTTGCATTCACAGGGATAATATGGACTGCACAGTTTAACAGGAATGCAGAATCTTGCTGGAACTGAGTCTGGTGCTATATTTTTGCTTGAACGAAGTAATTGCAACACACAAGTAGCTCTTCAGTATTTCTCTTGTTGCTTTAGACATATATTTCACTACTCTTCATTCTGAAATATACGCATCCCAGAATGTCATCTTTTATCTTTTAAATTAAATTATTTGTGATGTGATGTTCCTTGAGAGATATGAGACAACACAAAATATTTTTACATCTTTGGGAATATTTGGATACTTTCCCTCAGTTTCATTTGATGACAATCCGTGCCATTTTGGTCAAAATTACTGTGTTTAACCTTTGTGTTACCCACAGTAAAGCACTCTAGTAATGAAGAAATAAAATTCTGTTAATGCTTGTTGTCCTGTTTGATGGTGACCCTTATTTTCTTGACAGTCTTGGAATGCACTGCCTAAGCCATCTCTTCTCACATTCCTTAATGGTGCTTCAACCCCCTTCAGTCAGAGATAAAAGCAGAGCGCGCAAGTGAATTTCTTTTATTTAGTTATTAATGACTTTCATGTATTAAATCAAGTGAGTTTTGTGTGATTGGGCTTTATTTGATCTGTCATTAGCATTGGACCTACTGGATCAGGCACAAATGCTCTTGCAGTGCCTATTACTTTGACTGCCATCAGTATTTGATGTCCAGGGCAATGCACTGCTGTTGTGTTGTGCATTTCTAAACATGCATTTCAGGTGATTGACTCAGGTAGGAAGGGGTAGTTGGGTGTCACATTTATTGTCTCATTGTTTGCTGCTGTCATTTTAGTACTTCTTTTTACCAGCCTGTTTGTGCATTTGTTCATTCCTATGGCTTATGTTATCACTTACACACAGATGACTTGTAGATCCACAATTCCTGTTGGTGTTCCCAGACTTTGTCTTTGTATTTCTTTGCCTGCATCATCTCCATAACTGGATACATGCTAATCTTTTATTACAAACAAAGAAGTCAAAAAGGATTCTTTTTAATCCTGTTGTGTATGTTTTCTGCTCGTAAGTACTTCATGTCTCAAATATTGCTTCTCTTTCCCTATGATACAATACTGTGTGAGAGTTTTAAAATGTTCATTATAATTTATTGTATAATTAACACCTTACAGATCAAAACTGTAATTTTCCCCCATGGTCTCTGGTCTCTGCAAGTCAGGCACAGCACAGGTTATACTATAAGACTACCACTTCTCAGTCCAGTGACCTAAATTTTAGATTACAGAAAATACAAAAGCTACTGCCTGCTTTTTACCATGCGCAATCACATTTATATTATTTGACTTCTTTTTGTAGAATTGCCCAGAATATCAATTCTGTTTATAAATTGTGTCTACTCTTTTTCTTTCCTAAACTGCAGGAGCTATAAATATAGTAAGAACCATTTTTGAACAGCTTTTTCCTCTCTGCTATTTTCTATATTAGATCTTGCTGACTTTTAACAGAATCATTTGTCAACTTGCAATGTACTTTCAGTTTTGATTTAAACTTTATATTCAGTTAATTTTTTCAGAATATCTACCCTTTCGTTACGTGCTATTTATCATGTAATTTTTGGCTTGGCACATGTTCTTTTTATTCAATATACACTTCAGGTTAAAATTATTCAAATTACTTAATAAGACAGAGTCAGAGATTGATAACACAGCTGTCATTATTGCTTTACCTTGTTGGCAGTTATGTGAATTGCATTTTAATTTTTTGCTAATGTCGTTCTCATGCCCTTATAAAATAACATATTTAATTTATTTTCAGAAAGTTTTCAGCATGACAGCCGTAAATACACACAATTATTACAACATTAATGGTTTCTCATCTGTAAGGAACTATCCATTCTGTTGTTCCTATAACTGCTATGTTGACATTCATTAAGCGTGGCTAATCTTGTGCTAAAATTATGGTGAAGGAAGCATCAGCATGTTGCTTATATTGAGCTAGAGAACCGGCCTCAGGAGGAAAGGTGGAAATTCAACAGGAAAAGCAAGGGCATGGTTAAAAATTGGGCACAGTTTGGGAGAATTCCTGTGCACTCACAGGTGAGATGTAGACTTACAGTTCAGACTGAAAATAAAAAAGTCTTTGGAACAGATAACAGCCAATGGGGGGGAGAAAGTGAGATAAGAGTACCAGGAGGAAAGGGTTTATTGCTAGATGGGGTAAGCAGCAATTTAATTCCCTCCACGGTTGCCAGCAATTCTTGGGGGACTGGACTTTTGCAGATTGATAGTTGTAGCATGGGTGCACAAAGTTAACTTGTACCTAAACTTTTGTCACAGCTTGAGAAGTAAATAACTCAGCTGATGAGTAAATGGATTAGAGGTACATAAGGGAATCCAGTTTACACACTGTCAGCAAAATATCCACAGATTTCTCATGGTAAAGATCTGCAAATTTGTCAGGACTCATTGGCTTGATCTATGCTCTCTATGATTCACTGGGTCTGATACAGGTGAGTTGCTGGGGGTTGAGATGTGGCAAAGAGACCAGTTGGGAAAGGATGTGTTTGTCAGTCAACGTTGTTTAGTTCTGTTGTGTTCAAGCTGCATGTGATGTGGTGACAGACCAACCCATTGCTGTAGAAGCTGAGAAGCTGTGGATGTTCTATTACAATTCCTTGGGTAACTGTTGTGTGTGGCTACCCCCCTCCCTCTAGCCCAGGCAATACAGCAGGTTTTGCACAGGAGCTGTTTTATTCCCGTGAATTAAGCACTTGGCTTCTTGAGGTTGTGTGTAGCCAGACTTACCCACTGTCAGGAAATGTGTTGATAAGTGGAAGGTTTGTGCAGGCACCAGAAACCTCAGGGAGAGGCATGTTGTTTGTAACTGCCTGGAGCAGCACACTGGGGACGGGGGACACACTGATCCACTGTTGTTTTGATGGGTGTACTTGAAGACAATGAAGAACATCCAACTGCTTTCTTCTTAGGCTTCCAAAAGAATAATAATGACACTGTATGTCAATTTCTAACATCCCACAAGCAAATAGTGCTGGAAAATAGATAATAAGTCATCAAAACGTTAGGTGCTAGCAGCATGACAAGTGCTTTTAGCTGTCCTCGGAGATTATGACAGACAAGGTTGCCTCATCACTGCGGCTTGTGGCCAAGGAACCTATGTGGGAAGCTCTGCAGTAATGAACAGGCAGAACTGGAAGATAGTTTGGTGGGTTTGTTTGGAGAAGATGACTGAAAACAAAAGTATCAACAGAGAGGAGGAGGAACCTCGGTCTGAAGGAGCAGAGTCCTGAGCTCTCTGTAACCACTCAGGGTTTTCTGGAGACACAGACAGGCTTCAGCTCGTGACTGAGGTGTGTGCCTGGAGCCTGGCTTGTGGGACACCTATGCCCCATGCCCATGAGTGGTTTCATGAAGAACTACCAACTGGCCATTTTTCCAAAGCTGTAGCTCATAATCAACAATTTGAACCCAAAATTAAAGTTTTGGTCATATAAAGTGTACTTACTCTTCTATCAGAAAATCCTGGTAGTAGCCATAAGTGGACTTCTTATAAATTAGAGAGGTTCTTTAATATTGATTTCACAGAACTGATTTTAATTTTTTGTGTTGTATTCATATTTGTATTTGTTTTCTCTTTGCTTTAAATAAGAATTTTAAATTTTGTGCCCTATAAACTTATAAACNTCATCTGTAAGGAGCTATCCCTTCTGTTGTTCCTGTAACTGCTATGTTGACATTCATTAAGCGTGGCTAATCTTGTGCTAAAATTATGGTGAAGGAAGCATCAGCATGTTGCTTATATTGAGCTAGAGAACCGGCCTCAGGAGGAAAGGTGGAAATTCAACAGGAAAAGCAAGGGCATGGTTAAAAATTGGGCACAGTTTGGGAGAATTCCTGTGCACTCACAGGTGAGATGTAGACTTACAGTTCAGACTGAAAATAAAAAAGTCTTTGGAACAGATAACAGCCAATGGGGGGGAGAAAGTGAGATAAGAGTACCAGGAGGAAAGGGTTTATTGCTAGATGGGGTAAGCAGCAATTTAATTCCCTCCACGGTTGCCAGCAATTCTTGGGGGACTGGACTTTTGCAGATTGATAGTTGTAGCATGGGTGCACAAAGTTAACTTGTACCTAAACTTTTGTCACAGCTTGAGAAGTAAATAACTCAGCTGACGAGTAAATGGATTAAAGGTACATAAGGGAATCCAGTTTGCACACTGTCAGCAAAAAATCCACGCATTTCTCACGGTAAAGATCTGCAAATTTGTCAGGACTCATTGGCTTGATCTATGCTCTCTATGATTCACTGGGTCTGATACAGGTGAGTTGCTGGGGGTTGAGATGTGGCAAAGAGACCAGTTGGGAAAGGATGTGTTTGTCAGTCAACATTGTTTAGTTCTGTTGTGTTCAAGCTGCATGTGATGTGGTGACAGACCAACCCATTGCTGTAGAAGCTGAGAAGCTGTGGATGTTCTATTACAATTCCTTGGGTAACTGTTGTGTGTGGCTACCCCCCTCCCTCTAGCCCAGGCAATACAGCAGGTTTTGCACAGGAGCTGTTTTATTCCCGTGAATTAAGCACTTGGCTTCTTGAGGTTGTGTGTAGCCAGACTTACCCACTGTCAGGAAATGTGTTGATAAGTGGAAGGTTTGTGCAGGCACCAGAAACCTCAGGGAGAGGCATGTTGTTTGTAACTGCCTGGAGCAGCACACTGGGGACGGGGGACACACTGATCCACTGTTGTTTTGATGGGTGTACTTGAAGACAATGAAGAACATCCAACTGCTTTCTTCTTAGGCTTCCAAAAGAATAATAATGACACTGTATGTCAATTTCTAACATCCCACAAGCAAATAGTGCTGGAAAATAGATAATAAGTCATCAAAACGTTAGGTGCTAGCAGCATGACAAGTGCTTTTAGCTGTCCTCGGAGATTATGACAGACAAGGTTGCCTCATCACTGCGGCTTGTGGCCAAGGAACCTATGTGGGAAGCTCTGCAGTAATGAACAGGCAGAACTGGAAGATAGTTTGGTGGGTTTGTTTGGAGAAGATGACTGAAAACAAAAGTATCAACAGAGAGGAGGAGGAACCTCGGTCTGAAGGAGCAGAGTCCTGAGCTCTCTGTAACCACTCAGGGTTTTCTGGAGACACAGACAGGCTTCAGCTCGTGACTGAGGTGTGTGCCTGGAGCCTGGCTTGTGGGACACCTATGCCCCATGCCCATGAGTGGTTTCATGAAGAACTACCAACTGGCCATTTTTCCAAAGCTGTAGCTCATAATCAACAATTTGAACCCAAAATTAAAGTTTTGGTCATATAAAGTGTACTTACTCTTCTATCAGAAAATCCTGGTAGTAGCCATAAGTGGACTTCTTATAAATTAGAGAGGTTCTTTAATATTGATTTCACAGAACTGATTTTAATTTTTTGTGTTGTATTCATATTTGTATTTGTTTTCTCTTTGCTTTAAATAAGAATTTTAAATTTTGTGCCCTATAAACTTATAAACGTTAACATACAAAAATATTAGCAAGAGGAAAACAGACATTTAAAGCAGACATTCAGAGAACTTAACTGTCCACATCTTTCCAACACATTAGATTTTTTTCTGACCAAATCCATGGTGGTCTCAAGGCTTATGTTTTTTTCCTCTCACCTTGTTTCTCATCCAAGCAATATTCTTAAAGCTGATAATACTACAGTCAGAGTAACTGGTTTTTATGTGTTCTCATTTTATTTTCCCCTTTCCTAAATACAGATTGATTATTCTGTATTCATAAATACTAACTCACTTTGATATATTCATTAAATCCTTTTCTTATGTGCTATGTTTCTTTATTTTGTATCTGTATTGGCAATTTGGATTTCCCAACCCAAGGCATTTCAGTGCTAAGGATTTTTTGCATTCCTTTAGATGTTACAATTTTCAGTCCTAATATGATGAATAATACTCTTATTTCCTTTTTTCTTTCTTCTTCAGTTGCTCTGTTGTTAAGTACTAATGTTCTTAACGAACATAGAAGCACTGTTTTTATTTGGGGACTATAACTAAATTGACTTTGGCTGAATGTCAGTGGAAATCAAGTTTCTTTCTTCATTTTTCATCTTTCCCTTTTATGGCTTAAGAAACTTTAGCTGTTTATTAAATCTGCCTCCAGAATTGCAGCTCAGCTTCAATTCTAATAAATCTCAGTTGATCTGTACACTTAGAGATTTCCAAAGTGTATGCTTGTTTTCAATCTGCTTTTGGAAATAGTTTTGTATCTTTCTGCAGTTGATGTCTTTCCCTTCATATTTTGTCCGTTGCCCAACCTGGAAATTCCTAGTAAGTTTTAATCTTTGCCTTGAGAAATCTTTGCCATCTGCTGTAGTGGAG
The DNA here is from genome assembly GCA_013400775.1 of Chaetops frenatus. Classification (NCBI taxonomy): domain Eukaryota; kingdom Metazoa; phylum Chordata; class Aves; order Passeriformes; family Picathartidae; genus Chaetops; species Chaetops frenatus. The sequence continues at coordinate 11,144 of VZTR01015044.1, read as the reverse complement.
GACTTGAACTCTTTATTTTCACTATCTTTTCTTGCTAGTTACCCAAGCTTGTCCTTTTGAAACTTAAAAAATATCCCTTGGCCCAGTATTATTTCACCAACTCATCCTGCAGTAAACTCGCTCCATTATTAGATTTTTATCATGCAACTCTACCAGATAAAATTTATTATTGTTTTAATGTGTAAAACTATAAATATCCTAAAGTCAAAGCAATGCCTTCTCCTGTATTTCTGACTTCTTTGTCCCTGCCAGCTGTCCTGTTAAGTGTTTCCATATTCGCAGATGTTTTAAGAGCTTTGACTCTGCAGTCTTTATTGGCAAAGATGAAGTCACATGTAAGTGCATATTTCCAGCATTTCTCCATCTTGCATTGTTACAGAGATAGATTCTCTATTAAAATATAAATCTTTAGATCTGAAGCCGTGGATATCTCACCGTAAACATAAGAATTTGTAGGGTTGATCTTTCAAACGAACAAACAAACAAAAAGTCAGAACATGCCTCCCCCTCTCCAAAAAAAAAAAAAAAAAAAGGTACAAATGCTTCATCTGAAGAGTGTGCAGTAGCAAAAAAGACATTTGCAATGATTTTGTTAAGCTGTCAATATTGGAATGAACAAACACTTCTAAAAGGAGTACACAGATAAAGTTCATGGTCTTCAATGTCATTTACAATGCTTGAAATACTGGTCAAAATTTGAATTTTGTAATCAGTGATGTCTTGGAGAAACAGACAACAAGTTGCTGTTGATTTTAAAAGCACGATTTGATACTGAGTATATTAAAAGGCATAAAGGGACAAGTAAAGTTAGGGTACACACTATTATCAAGTGCAATGAGCTGCTGGTCCATATTTTAGACAGGCATTACTTCTCACAGTAGAATTGCACTGTAACACCTCCCCCTTGAAATTACCGTGGGGTTTTTTTCTTAGTATGATGTTTTTAGAATGTTTTTTTTCTACAGTGAAAGATTAAAAGACCCCAAAACCAAACACCAAAAAATCCCAAAATTATCTTTGCTTTTTTGAGAAAAATGAGTGGAAGAGGATGATAATTTGTTACTCAGCAATTTTGAGTTCTGTAAAGAAAGAAATAAATTACTTTAATGGTATTATTTCCCAAGTGCAAAATTTTCCATGGAGTTTTCTGATTTATCTAACGTGTTCATCCAGTCCGTCTTTCTCAGTTATGACATTTAGCAGAAAAATTAAAATATTTAAGGAACATTAACAACTATTAGAACCATAGAGTGCAAGCTGTGGGAAGTATGATAGTGACAGTCATTTTATCATCAGTGAATATTTACATTGTTAGAATGAAATGGTAACAGCTTTTACCTGCTTATCTCTGCAGTGTGGGCCACTAAAATTTAAGAAATTAGTTTTTATTTCGGAGCAGTATATGAGGGCCATATTTTCTGCCCATATGTTCTACCTTTGTGTAAAGCAAGAGCTGCAAGTATTTGAATGAACCACCATTTTAGACCCATGGACAGATATGATGGAGAAACCTCATGACAAGAATTTGAAACAAGGTATTGGATGCCAGTTCAGCAACAGGGGAGGGTGCCCTGAG
>VZTR01015010.1:4584-18837 GCA_013400775.1 Chaetops frenatus | reverse complement strand
TGACTTCTAATATAAGAGAAAAGATCTGAATAATCCAGTTCTCTCTAAAATTGGTCTCCATAGATAATGAGCTTCATGCTTACATTAACACTGCAGGACATTACGAGGCTGTCCACATCACCTCATTTACAGATTCTAATTTCATACATCTGCTGAAACACTCCAGATTCAACACATTTCTAGTGATCAGCATGCATATCAAGTGGGAAAAAAAAATCAGACGAAAAAATGACAATATTTTTCTGACATGGGCTGCTGATATCTAACTGATTTTTAACCAGCTATAATTAAATAACAGATACCATCTGTCAATCTCTGTCTTGAGAAAAATCCCCAAACACACGTATAGCAGTGTATTCTTTTAACAATTACATAATGATCCTAGAGATGCTCTTCCCATTTTAATGGGGAATCATAACTGCTGCAGGATTTTTTTTCTTAAGTACATGGCTTCATTTTACCAGAACTTCTTTTAGTTTAGCTAGATTTGTTTAGCTTCTGCATATTCCATAATTTTAAAGCCATGACCATCTCTAAACTTTATATAACTACATAATTGTTTATCCCCTAAGGACTCTCACACAGTATTCACTTGTTTAATTTCTGTCACTGTATCAATAAAACTTAAGTCATGCTTTGAGGGGACATTTTCCAAGTTAGGTGCATTTGCAGGAACTTCTCTAAATAGAAAGATATTACCAACTCCCATAATGGAGAACACATACATTTTTTTCTTACTTTCTTGCAATTAGTAATCCTTATATATTCAAATAAAGCATTCCAGTGTTTTGCATATGTCTCTGCTTCACTGTGAAAACTGAACACTTTTATGTCTTTTACCACTTCCCGAACTGCCATTGCCCCATTTTAAAGAAGTATCACAAGGAAGCAGACTGTCTGCATCACAAATATAATGGTTAACATGCTATAAAGAACAAACCACCTTAGCGCAGTGCATGTAACTGTCATGGCAATAAGAAACTCTTACTTTATAATCTTTCCCCAAAATTTTTAATATGAGTGAAAGCATAACAATGAAAGGTTCTGACACAGATTTTTAAAAGTGGCACATGAAAATAGAGGCAGCCAACAGCAGCCTTTTTTTCCAGGTCTGCTAAATCACACACCATGGATGACCAGGGCAATTTTCCCTTTCAGCTAACGCACACTGTGGGGTTGCAAATTATGTTCTCTTAGGTATCTTATTTGTGGGTTTATGAGATGCTTAATGAAGGAACCACCCAGTTCTGCACAGCATCGAGCTCAAGCTTTCTTTGTTGACACAATTTCCCCATAGTAACTCTGAGCCCAAGGTAAATATCTCTGCCCTCCTCCACCATTAAAAACACTGATCTTCTTCGATGACTTAAGCTTTATCATGACTTACAATTTCTGATCCAAAATTCATAACATCCTATAGACAAAACTAAGCAAAGCATAAAAGACATTGCACTACTCCTCATTAATCTTTCTAATGCAGCTGTTTGCAAGCACTAGTCTTTTTGTTTTAAAAGGAGAATGAGCCCAGTGCTGAAAGAACCACAGCTTAATTGTAGCTTAACTCCTCAGTTTAGCTAACTTAAAACAGGTGATCCATTAAAATATAATAATAATGATAATAATCAGAAGCAATCAGCCAGCTTCAATACGAAATCTCATTTCATATTGTTGCAATTAATATTGCAATGCCAGTCATATTTAGTTAAACTATTTAGACTAGTTTTTAGTTAAAACAGTAAGTTTTGCTCACAGCATCAGGATCTCATTTACCTAGAGAGGATGGCTTTGTCACAAATGTAAATGCAATAATATATTCTCTACACCATTATTGCATTTGCCAGAATTTAATGCTGAAGGGCAAGAAACAAGATGTCTTTTTTACAACTAAAAAAAATATATAGCTGTCTAATACTATGTTGGGCTGTATTTGTTTCCCAAGGCCTTCTATGCACCCTTAATGTTTAATACGAATTTAAGTTACTAGCAAACACAAGAGAAACATTTTCATCTCTAGCTAAAAATTTCTGGCTTACTTGTGAGGTGATTTCTTGCACGCATGTGAGAGACATGTAGCACCTTCAGTAAAACCAAAAATAACTTCTCTAACAGCCTAATTTTCCAATACAAACCACAGCACATATTCTCTATTAGGATGACAAACAGACTTAACATAGTCAAAATGCAGATGACACTTGGAACACAGAAATGAACATCTTCACTACAGACCAATTGTTACATTTCAAAATTAACACAAATGACAAGCTATGAACCTCACTTCATTATACATGCTCAAAATAATAGTGATCTTTGAAATAAATTACACTAAAATAACGCCCAGCTATGAAACAACTGCCTTTCAAAGGGAAGAGCATCATTTCTTCAAACCTCAGCTAAATAAAGAATTTTCACATATTGCTACTGAATTCAACTTTTTCCCAGAACTATGTATATGTTCACACCAAATTTGAAATCTTGAATCCTTGAATGCATCCTTTCATTAGTCCCAAAGCTATTATGTATCAGCAATTTTTAAAACATTTCTTTAGTAGACTTTTTGTAGAAAGACTCCTCTTAGACCAAATTCTTCTCTTTTAAGAACTAATTATTTCTAATATCAAATTCCTCCATTCACTAATAATCACCAGTTAAACAGCTGAACAGCAAGAACAAATGAAATAATGCATTAGCCTAATAACGATCTAGCACGTACTTTTATATTTATTTTCCAATGGAAATAACAGCAAGCATTATAAAAAGGAACAAACAACCCCAAAAGCAAATCTCTGTCACAACTCACCTATCAGTTTCTTTATCTTCAGGCAACGTGGGAGGCAAAGGCAAGGGTGGCAATGTGGAGGTCGGTAGTGCAACAGTTCGATCCTTCTCCTTGGCTACTACACTTGGTGTACTCGGTTTGCTTTTCTCATTTACAGTGACCGGTGGCTGTTTCACAACAGTCAATTTATTCTCTTTTACTGCTGCAGGCTTCTGTTTGGTAATTTTGTCTGCAATTAAATTATTTTCCACTTTTGTTTCAGGAAGCAAGACCTTTGCTTTTGCCTTGTCATTTTTCAGATTTGCACTGCTGGTAGGAGAAGGTGTATGCTCAGTTTTGATTTTCTTCAGGTCCTTAACATTGTTCACTTGAGGTGTGCTTACAGCAGTGTCAGTGCTTCCCTTAGTAGGTGTTGAAGTATTGGAAGCTTTTGCACTGGCTTTGGCTGCCTCAGCAGCTCTTGCTTTTTTGTTTTTGTTCAGCTCAGCAGCCAGGCTACTCTTCAGAGTCAATGTACTAGGAGAAATACTTGAATGACGACTTCTAGATCTAGACAATCTGTGTCTGCTACGAGACCTGGAGTGCCTTGATGAATAAGGACTTCTGCTTCGAGATTTTGCTGATCTCCTGTTTCAAAAAAGTAGAGATTTACCCAGGTAAAATTAAGTCTAGCTGCTTTGTTGGCATATCTACTTTTTTTGACAAACTAAATTTTTAAAATTAATTATTATCAAAGAAGTCTATGAAACAGGAAAGAAAAACCATGCATTAAAAAAAACAAATCCATGGTTAATCAATCAAGATTCTACACCTTTCTGTTAGAAAACATGAAAACTCTTAGATGTAGTTTCTCCCACAAAATACAATACTTATGNNNACAATACTTATGTAATGGAAGAAACGTTCTGCTTTCCTCACTACTTAAGATATTTTTCTCCTTGAAGAAAATCTCATTGTATGCAACTTGTACAAATGCCTTCAGTATATACAGTATTTGAGAAAAATTCAACTGACTACATAGTCAGAATTCAACAAAATGAAATTAAAATTGCAACAGGACAAGAGAAATCTAAACAACACTGAAGCATTAATTGTAGGAACTTCTGAATTTTCACTTCCATAAATAACATTTAAGCAAGTTAACTGAGAAAAAAAGGGAACACTAAAGAAAAAAATTAAATACTAAAGGCTGCAATGTAGCAAGCTGAATGATAGCTTTCCTGTTTTGAAATCTAATTGTACAACATCAAAAAAAAAAATGAAACAAACAACGTCCCCCCCTCCCAAAAAGCCAAGTACCCAATATTTGTTACATCTATTAACAACCAAACATAAACGACAAATGGGCCTATGCTATAACTGCATCTGAATGCAGACACAAATAGAAAGAACAAAAAAAACTAAGCCACCTACAAAATCATAGCAAGAAAATTACCTAGAATCAGGATGGGGGGCAGCAATCTTAAACTTCTACTGTACAACAATAACATTTCATATGAATGACTTTTCATTCAAAATTTCTAATTTGCCTAGTACTAGTTTTGAGTTAGTCATTCATCGAGAAGTAAAGGGAAAAAAAGTAATTGAGCTGAAAGTCATGGAACAAGTGAAGTAGCCTAATCCTCTGCTACCACGTAGTAATCTTATGAAATAAATTAAATTAAATTTAGAGGTTTTAATCCATTTTACCATATCAAGAATAACAAGGATATCCATCAGATTTACAAGTATTTTCTTGATTAAAGTTTTATGGAAATCTATTTTGCTTATCGTTTGAAGAGGAGGAAAAAGCACACTCAGGATTAAAAACACACAGTATTCATCAGCTGAAAAAAGAAAAAAGTATCAAGCAATAGCAAAGATAAGACTTCCTGAAGATACAAGAATTTCAGGGTTCAAAAGATAGCACCAGTGTATGGAGGTTCCCAAAACAAAAAGAAACAGAAAACCCAGACCAAACCAACAGAAAAAAGAATCCCAATAAACAAAAAAAAAGCCAACTACAATCCCTATGATCAGGACTACATATACCACATCAAATTTCATTTTACTAACAATTAAATCAATTCAGTTTTAATTATCAACATAAGAAATCACATCTCAATGTTTCAACTGAATAAATATTTAATCTAGTACAATAACATTTCTTTTGTGTGCAATATTGACTAATTTCTAAATTTACACCCTTTTCTTTTTATAATGCAGGAGCTCTTACCCAATAAGAAGTTACTCAGCTCAATCAAAAAGTGATTGAAGACAATGTGTATGCACACTGTGTAGTTCAGCACAAGCTTCAAAATTCTACAGGTGAAATTGATACAAATGGCTAGAGACTCATGAAAGAAAAAAAATCAAATACCAGATGAAGATAACTCTTGGAAACTAGCACAGTTCAGTTCTATGGCAGGAAGCAGGTTTTATAGGATTTTCTAGCACAGCAGGGTAACAATGACAGTAATAATAAGAACAATGAAAATAATAATCTTAAAAGATTTTTATGCTTTAACTTAAAAAAAAGCCTCACAATTCTCTTCGAACAATTTTCAACTAAAATCTAATGTTTGATTCACTCAGTAAAGAGATATTAATGTTCACGTCTAATAAACACCAAATAAAACCACAATATTGGGCATAAAAATTCCATTGAAAACTCACTCCTTCTCCATTATGAAACCTGTTGCTGAAGCAATTTTTCTCATTATTATTTTGAAAATCTATGTACTAAATCCCACAGAAAATTTTCAGAGGTTTTGGCCAAACAGGAGTAAAACTAAAAAGGTACAAAGATACAGAGTTAAGACGGTGTAGCAGGAAGAAAAAGGGAGAAAATCTAGAAAATAAACACAAACTAAATGCTAGACCAGAGCTCTCCTCACACTGCTGTCTAACTTTGCTCACTTCAAGCAGAAGTGTTACAGCCGTAGATCTGCACCAGCTCTGGAATCAGTATAATTACATTTCTCCAGCATCAAGCACAAGCTAATAGTCCCCATTAGTCCTAAACTGACTTCTATAAATGGTGCATCGTTTGCAAGGATGTCACTGACGTGTCTTGGAAAAAAATTTCCTTGCATATCCTGTTTATAAAACATGTCCTAAAGGTCTCAGAATGAGCCCTATTTCTTTGATAAGTATGATATGGGTTTCTTGTTTGTTTTGATTGGTACTTAACAAGGAAAGTAACCATGTAACTAACAGAAATATGGACATAATTTCACATGCACCAGAAAATGTAGCAGTTTAAAACAACAAAGTTGGTGAGACACCATGCCTGTCGCTAAGACTTGTTCTGTTCCACTTAGGCACAAAATAAAACAGGTTCTTTTAGCTCACTACTAAGGATAAAATGAAAAACATCTGTTCAAATCAACTAATTTAATTATCTGATCAGTTACCATAACTTAGTGAAGAAGAGGCAGTTTTGAAAAGCTATGGCAAAAATAAGCTAAACTTCTATATTTTCTTCAAAAACAAACAAGAATTGGCAGTGGATTAATGCTTGTACTTTACCAATACTAGTCAAGAGAGTTTAGGACATGAACATGAATTTATGCAAGCTCAGGTAAAAAAAAAAAAACAAACCATCATCCATCATGGGTTTCACTTTCCTCATGACAACTGCATAACTTTTTTGTGTCAGAACTGCATTCATGTGGGAGACAGCAGATATGCATGCACACAAGGAGTAAAGTTGCAGTCCCAGTACCTACTACAGCCCTTAATAGTGGATCAAAATGATAGCAGTCTAGCTATGAAATACATTAACTGATTGAAATCTCTGCACTGGTTTAAATATTCAAAAACCTTTTCATTATTTATGCCAGAAAAAGCTGTTACATTACCTACATATAGCACCTTTAGCATTCTAAAAACCTTAGCAAGAATCCCTTGCTGTACCTGAACCACTGAGCTAGACCCTAGAGAATACAGCAAAAACATTTTTCACTAAACAGACAAATCCTGAATTTTAAGTAAAAACCAGATTTGTCAAAGTGTTAGTTATTTAAGTTAGAATGATAAAACCTGCTGTTTTCATAAGCCTAATAGTATCTTCAAACACTCAACTATCACTTTCTTTCATCTGTGTAGTTCAGAAGTCCCCACAGACTAGACAACTTATGTACAAGTTCTCACCTATAAAAATGGCACAAACCCAAAAATATGGACACATTTACAAGCTTTCCCTCAAAAGCTTACATAGCACTCAGAGTGGAGACATATTGCCTTATACATAGTAAAACAAGCCAGCTCACTCTGTTCAGACCTAACTGACATAGAAGATGAAGTCACAGCAGCACGGAAATGGGCTCACTACAGCCAGTCTGCCAGTTATTAGGACACTGACTACCTAGTGGAGACCCTGAAAAACACCAGGAGAGACATCCAAAGCAGACAGTCTAAATCTTCCAGCAGGTCTCTATTAAATGCCTGTGCACGCTTACACATATATGTAAAATGCCTTGTCTGACATTTGACACCAACTATTTCAGATGTAGTCAGCAGCTGGTTTTTAACACAGTAAAAAGGAACAAAAGAACAGTGGCTACAACTGCACAGACCTGCACTGTAAAAAGCAAATACATCAAACAACACAATTCAGATTTCTCTTCCTGAAATAAGGAGAGATCAGGAAGCTCACTAAACCTAAAGGCCGCATTTCACCTCCTTAAACAAAAGCACCAGCATGTGCTGCTAACACAGAAGGGGAGAGGCTAATAAGAAGCCTAAGTTACTAAGATGGTAACTTTCCTTTGATGCTTCTCTGTTTGCACGCAGAAATTCTGCCCCATTTTAGAGTACCTTTGCCACTTAAGCTATGAAGTCTTCTATGAGCATCTTGAATTCACCTCACACAAGTGTAGATTCCTACAGAGAGTACAACTGCCACACTTCATGACACTTGTAAAATCCCTTCTGAGTCACATACAGATCTCAGTATGTTTTTATATATGGAGGGGAGATAAAGAAAAAAGAAAACTGATGTGCCTAAAGACGGTACGTATCAGTAGGGTAAGTTCTAAACCTGCTTTGTTTCTTCCCTAGAGATGGCAACAAAGAAGCCAGTAAGCACAACTAGATTAGCTGCAAAGGGACACTGAAAAAATTACATTTTAGTCACAGCTATAAAATGAAAGTAATAAAACCAAAAAACACAAAACAAAACAAAAAACAAACAAAACCCACCCCCAAAACCCCCACAACAACAACCCCCCCTCCACAAACAAACCCCAAACACCAACCCAAAAAAACCCCGTTAAGATATTATCTACAAACCACGTAGAAGAAGAGGCAAATTTAAAGAAAGTGATAGAGAAAAAAAACCACTAGTAAGGAAGTCATCCTGAAACCAAAACTCCACTTTTCAGAACAAGAAATAGAAAAAAAAGCTTTTTCTTTTCTTTTTCTTTTTCTTTTCTTTTCAGAACAAGAAAAGAAAAAGCTTTTTTTTTTCTCCCCTCAAAGATGGGGGAAAAAAAAGTTCGTTTAGGTATCACAGTTCTTTCTTTTTAATTTTTTGGTTTTGTCTAGTACCCAACATTTCATAAAAGAAACGGGAATTCATTGATTCTCTGCTCCATACAATGTACTTAAGTCAGTTTACAAAAAGATACTTAAGACGCTATGAATTACAGATTTCCAAACTGTTACAATGTTTCTCCTTCCCCATAGGCAACATTCTATGGTACTTCACTGGCGCACTAATAAATTATCTAGTGGTAAATTTACTGATCAATTTAATAAAGAAAAAAGTCTACTGATATAATAACACTTACATTCTCGAGCAGAGAATGAAAGAATTCCAAATAGTAGCTTAGAATGCTATCTTCTACTGTCTTGGTATTTGAAACCACAGAGGAAAGAAAACTGTTACCTATGTCAGATTTGCAGGAATACCTTTCATTCAGCTTACACGGTTTTATTTGCCATGCTCCTCTTCTAGGTGTTTCTTTCTGTTCCCTTTCAATACCCTCTTAATACCAAAAAAAAAGTTACATTTTATTGACAAATCAGAATGATCATGTGTTATCTTCTCATGTTTCTTAACTTGAAAACCTCTTTTCTTCTTAACTGCTTTAAGAGCAAGCTAAATTCATCATGCTGGTGGCCAGCTACATGTTACCTAAGCGCAAACACTTTTGTAGTCAAAATACATTAAGGGTCTGTGAGCTGAACAATCAAACTAACTTTGTCAGTAACTTTTTAACAAGGCATAACACAAAGGGATTAATGAGAAACAGAAAGGCAAAACCAAAAAACCTAACAGTCCAAAGGAGGTGAAAACAACCACTATAGCCCAGGTCTTTCTTTAACCCACAGGTAATGCTGGACTGCTGACTAAGCATTGCCATACTTCCCTGCACAGCAAGTGTATTTGAAAAGAGAGACCTAATTTAGATCTTCCAAGACATTTACAATCCCGTGATAACACAAACCACTTTGACAAAACATTTTAGTTCATAGTAAAGCTTTTCCATATTGTTCTAGCAGGGAAACATATAGTTCATTTCTTTAAGCCATTACAGTAATAGTATTCTTTCATTTGACACCTTATTCATTAATTTGATTTATTTTCTCTAGCCCCTAGTTCAAGGTTACATTCTATGCAACTCCGCAACCAACCTCCTACTCAGTTGCTTTGTACATGAAGAATACAAGACCTGCCTTACTGATTCAAACTGTAAATCTTTAAAAGGGTCTCAAATACACTGGAAAACACTGAGCTGGGCTTTTATTTGTTTCTTGAACCTGCTTTAAAACCCTCTATTTTCATATGAGAACTTGGCCTACAAAGAAATCAACCAGCAGAATCAACTCAAAATCTGTGTTCTAAACATATTTGAAGTTAAATTTTTCAAATAAGGAAAGAAGCAGCAGCAACAAGGAAAAGGAAAGGCATATGAGCAAAAGACAAAGGCCAGCAATGTGCACTGGAAAAATTAGCTACGCCAAGAAGTGAAAACCTAGAGTGCTCCATTTTAAATTCTGCAAAATACAGTTTTACTAAATAAAATTAGAGAGCTTTAAATTAAAAAAAAATTACTAATCAAGTGGGGGAAGCCAAATGCTTTCTTAATCCTTTAAATTCAAAAGTAGTAGAATGACAGGAATGAAAATTTTTTCATATCAGTATATGGCACCATGGCTTCTCCATCTACTAGCTGAATATATATTTCACTGTTTTCCTACGCTTGTGATTTTGCACATAAATGACCCATATTTTGCAGAGCCTCACTACTACAGACTAGCTACCAATACAGACTGAGATGACTCTATAGTACAAAAAAAAGAGAAATCTTGTATCTTGTATCTTCCCTATAAGCAATATCTATGCACATAGTAATACTATGCTAGTAGTGCCACATCCACTTACTTTTATCTAAGCAGATGGGCAGGTATATCCAAATTTGGAAAAATGCAATTACTCATCTCTACTGCTAACTGAATTAAATGTGTTATCACATAACATATGACCTGACTCAAGTTACAAAAAATAGTTCTCTGGAAACTAGTTTAGCATGAAATTGTAGGAAGCAAGAGACTGTGTCTGCTTATTTTGTCAACCATGGGGTTTGGTGAATTTTTTTATTTTTTTTTAATCCAATCATTTTACCAGTAGAGAAATAAATACCTCATACTTTTGGAAGAATTTCCATTTTGAAAATATGCATGTGCTACTTTAGAACAGCTGTGTTACCCTATCCACAAGAAAATAGAGTAATACAAATCCACCAGCAGCAAGTAAAGAAGTTTTGTCCAACAAGTGATTACAGCTCAGTTTATCCAAAACACAAACTTTTCCAGCTATTATAATGGAAAAGGCAATTAGTCTACCATTCAAAGAGAAATCACCAAATATGGAACATATATCCAGTGTCTTTGCTTCTCCTTAGAACACACAGCCGAACAACATCACCTAAAAACAGCGAAGTCAGTACTGCAGTTCAAACCTCACAGCAACAACACACTGTAGCTGCTTCAAACGCACAAAGCTGACTTCACTTGTTTCTCTTTAGCTGTTTACTAGAAGTTTCTCCCTAAGCAGCTCAGACACCCAGATTAAATAATCACCACTAGACACATGGGCTTTCCAAGCATGCTAGAACTGCTTCATAATCATTTTCTGCATACCAAAATAACTGGGTAATTTACATAACATTAGAGAAGACACATATATGAAATGTAAAACGAAAAGAGCAAAAAGACTTGCAGGCTGAAATATTCAGTCACATACGAAGTTCCTACTGTCTGGACATCATTACAGCTGGATACAAGCCCAGAATTAAGCCTTTAAATCATCCAGAAGAAGTACACAGGTGCTGTAAGGCGCTGTTGCCTTCATGAAACTGTAATATTGTATCAAGCCTAATGTCACTGTATCATTATCTAACAGGACAGAAAAAATGTCCTGTTTGGACATTTTGGTTGTAGCACTACCGAGCCAAGCAAAGAGTGATTATGACATAGTTTTGAATGTTTAGGAAAAAAAAAAGTATAAACCTCTTCCTCTCTATTTCCCCACTACCACTGCAATATACATCATGATCAATGTATGGAAGGAAAAAACCAGTGGCTTTCATTTCTCCACAACAGGTAAACATTATGAACAACTTATTTTATCTTCATACTTTAGGTGTCTTCTGTTTTCTATGAAACTGACATTTTTGCAATGAATGCCCCATTAGGACAGACCTTTCTTTCTACATATAGAAACCTCTCCTTTTCACCCGGCCATTCCAATCCCTCTCCTATAAACCTGACAGTCTGCATTTATTTATCTGTAAGCAGTTAAAAACTGAACACAAATTACAGTTCAACTGGAGGGAGGAAGAAAGGCAGGGAGTCACAAAGCTAACTCCTAGAAACAGATCTGCAGGCTCAGGAAAGCCTTACTCACTACGGAATGAATACTAAAATCGGGAGACTTAAACTCTCATGCTTCAAATCACAGGCCACCACCAACAGAAAAAGAACACTCCAACAAAACTCTACTACAGCCCAATTATTCAGTGCATAAGCCACAACGGACTGAACTTAACTAGGCTGTCAACCTGACTATTCCTAATACTGAGCTATTCCTAAATGCAAACCTCATATACATAATTCTGTGCATCATTATTAGCTTTCTTATTCCAGGATATAAGCAACTAGAGACAATAATCTGATTCCTAGGGCGTTTAAATCAAATTATGCACATAATATTCCTGCTATGCTATTATTCAAATAATTTTGAAAGCGTATTTTAACCCCTTGTAACACTCTCACAGAAGAACAGCATGATGTTTTCAGAGCAATTACAGTGTTTTTTTCTTGAAACACCCTTCTGCTTGCAAAATTATTCCATACAATCACACCTTTAGAAAATCACTTATCCCAATTTAGACAATTCTTATCCCAAGGAACTTTGGCTCTATCTCTCTGAACAAGGTAGGACACATCTTTGCTACTTTGCTCTTTAAACAGGATTTGATGCATACCCAAGACAGCAAACTCTACCAAGAGCCAGTAATACACAGAACAGCTTCATCATATTCCCTGGATACACTACAGGACACTCCAAATGGTGATCAACACAAAGTGCTTATTAAAAACTTCAGAGAATAGTTCTCAGGTTCTCAGGAACCCACCAGGTAATGCCTTGTAAAGAAAATTCTTGCCAGTGGCACAACACATTGCTGGATACCTTTAAAATTAAAGTCCAGATGCGAATTTAAGTAGGTCTACAAACAATGAGGCAATAGTAAGATTTTGGTATAGGAAACCAAAATCTTCAGTTATAAACACATACTAAGTAAATACTTTTAAGTTCCTAATGTACTTTTCTGCAGGTTAAAATATTCTAAAGAGCTTTAATTCCAAAACATGGTTTGCACCTGATTAGAAAGATACAGCCCTCACTTTCTCTCCATATAAAATTCAAAAACTCATGCAATGCTGACCTTTACACCCTGAATTCCCACTAACACTGAAGAAAAATTATCTCCAAGCATATATTAATTATATACATGTGCATAACCTTACTAGGAAAAGAGATTACGTTTTTCATAGATTATGTGAAATACAAGACAATTTATGAAAACTTGACACTGACTCAATTTTCTAGCAAAACAGAAAGCCCAAGTCCTTCTATAGACCTCTAAAAAGAACAAGAAAACACTTGTAAACATAAACTGCCTGTCAGCTCGTTTTCTCTTTAGATTAGCAGAAATTAAACCAAACCCAGATATATTCCATATGCATCCTATTTTATCCAGGAACAGGATACACAAAAATGTACCACAGAACGTCTGTACCTTGTAAGCAAAGATTTAAAAATCAAAATTGGTCCCTCAGAAAACCTGTCCTACAAAGAGCATCTTCCTTCAGTCACTCCCATCAGAAAATGTTCTCATGCCCTTTAACATTTAAAAGCCTTTTTCCAGCCAGGTGGTCTCCCACGCAGAGAAACTACCCGCAGAAGCGTTAAAGGCACCCATGTCTCCCCTTCCCCCCAAGAGACAGGACACGAAGATCTTTGTACTTGTCCCTCCCCTCAGCTTTCTGGAAGCAAAAGGGCAACAGGGAGGGATTGCTGCTGGATGCAAACCTCTCCAGCCTCTCCTGCATTCATTCCTACCCCAGTCATTACTCCTCTCCTCCCCATACTGGGTGCCGACCCCATCCCACCTTCGCCCCCGGGCCCGGACTCACCGGATAACGGGGCTGTAGGGGCTCCGTGACCGGCGCCAGCTGCTGTAGGGGCTGGGTGACACATCCCCGCCGCGCTCGTACGAGCTGTGCCGGCTGTAGCTGGGGGATCGGCGGCGGCTGTAGGGGCTGAGCGGCGAGCGGGCGCCCAGCGGGCTGAGCGACTTGCGGCTGCGCTGACTCTGCGAGGAGCGGTGCAGAGGAGGGCTGTCATCCCGGCCGGGGCTGGGCGACGAGCGCTGCCGCCGGTACGCCTTGGGCTCGGGCTTGTCGTCCCGGTAAGCTTTCGGAGGGTCCTTGTAAGCCGACGGAGGCTCTTTAGCCGCTTTAGTCCGGCTCCGGTGAGATTTGCTCTCCCGGTCTTTCCTGCCGCTGCTGGGCGAAGCGAGGGAGCCCTTCCTGCGGCCGTCGCTGCCACCGCCGCTGCTGCTGCTCTTGAGTCCCTCCCGGTCTTGGCTCCCGGTGTGGTTATGGCGGCTACGGGATTTGGAGGACGAGGAGGGCTCGGATGCCCCACGGCCCGGTGCCACCGTCCCCTCCTGCTGCGCCTTTTCCTCTCCCCGCCGGCGATGCTCTCGGTGCCGCTCCTTGGAGCGCCCGCTGCTGCCGCGGTGCTCCCGACGGGACCGGCCGCTTTGCTCCGCCTCTCCCCGCTGCCGCTGGGTCCCACCGCCCGAGGAGGAGCCCGGGCTGCCCTCGCCGCTACCCCCGCCGGCCGCGCCGCCGCCCAACAGTCCCTCGGACTGGGAGCTCACGTCGTCGTACTCCTCCACCAGCGTGCTCAACCCGCC
>VZTR01014989.1:1536-21845 GCA_013400775.1 Chaetops frenatus | reverse complement strand
AGATAATCTGTCCCTTCATTGTCCTCTTCCCACTTCGTATCTGTCAATGTAGTCTATAAAAGAGGAATCAAGTATGTCCATTGAAGATGAGGGTTTTTCACTTCGGTCAAGAGTTCACTGCTCAACACGGCAGCTACTTTTGATCTGATGCAAAGTCATGCTAAAATTCAGTCTAATATCAGTTCTCCAGTGTCTGATTATAAATATGTTCAACAAACTGCAAACTCAGGCTTTACGAGCCAGGAAGAGAGCTAAATCTAAGCTCTTTTCCAAAAGTTAATGAGGAGTCTGAAATCTCTATTGTTTGGCATTTCTGTTTCCCATCAACATTAGACACTCTGGGCTGTCCTCCGACATGNCTGTCCTCAGACATGTTTTGTTGGATTGGTGAGGCCTTAGGAACTCTGTGTTATGTGACTTCAGTTCTTTACAGTGCAGAGTGGCACAACTTGCTGTGAGGAAGAGCAGGCAATGAAATTTTCCAGGAACTACCCTCAAGCATTTTTGGGAATGCTTTTTAAGCATGAAGATGATATATGCTCTGAAACAAATAACTTCAAAAAATCATGTTTGCCCCCCCAACCCCCCAAGTCATGCTTGGAACAGTAGTCCAGGGAAGCATAGGCTGCGGCAGAGTTATGCATATCTCAAATTTCATATAGATTCTTTCTTCTTCAGATCAAANTTCAGATCAAAAGTAGACCAGATACATGAAATTGTGACTGGGAATCCTACCGTTATTAAAATGGTGGTAAGTTTCAATCGTGGTGCTCGTGGTCAGAATGCCCTGAGGCAGATCCTTGCACCAGTTGTGAAGGAAATCATTGATGACAAGTCACTTAATATCAAAACTGATCCTGTGGATATTTACAAGTCTTGGGTTAACCAGATGGAATCTCAAACGGGAGAGGCCAGGTATGGGACCTGTTAATACTGTATTTTTCTAAACATTGCTTAGCTGCTTTGCCTTGCTCAGTTAATCATTCAAAACCATCCTTGGCTCCGCTGCATGCATCTGTCCAACTGATTGTCTCATCAAGACAGCTTTCATCTGAGAGTTCTAAAGTTCATATTCTGGTTATGGTGCTGAGAGTATTGAACAGAAACGTCATTAGGTAGTGGAAGAAGAAATGCTCTTTGCTGTTTTCCTATGTTAACTTGATGGTTAGCTATGAGACGCCCTCTAACCTAAAAGAACGTGTTGTAAGAAAATGTATTTGGGAACCGCTTCCACGTCCGTCCATGTTCATTTCATGCGTGGCCTATGCAAGCAGATACTACTTGCAAGCACACAAAGTTGCTTTTGCTGGCAGAAAGCATCACATTGCAGTTCTCTTGGCCCTAACATCTTTCTAATTAGCATCAGCCACTGATGACAATTGTGTTGAGCTGTCTGATTTTGTGTCATTCTGGTTTCTTTTNGATTGCCGGAACTTGAGGGTTCTGTTGTGTTATTGGGGTTTTTAAATGTACTTTAAGAAAAAAACAAAAGCCATACAGATGAATGAGTTCTTCCATATTTAAAGCAATCTGCAGTCATATACCTTTGCACACTTGATGCAAAATTCTGGACACCTTAAAAATGCAAGTGAAAATGTGTGTTCAGATTCTTCTCTGTACCTGAGATTTAGGATAAACCTTTATGAATTACCAGCTTCGTCTGTCTGTGTTCACAGGAATACTATGCAATAGTTTCAGCTGATTGAAAAAAAGATAACTATTCCTTCAGCAGCATGTGACATTGATTTTATGGATGCTGCTCTGGCTTCTGCTTGTGTTCAAGTTTTCATCATCTTAATACCCAAATGCATAGCTTTTATTTTCACCAATTTGCGGTCTGAAGTACCACTATATGTTACGGATGGTGCTTTTTTCGCCTAGTGCGCATACTGTAAAAAAAATTCAGTTTTGAGTTAGCTGGGTCTATGTCTCAGTGGCCGTTGCGAGAGAAGGTAAAGGAAGTAACAGCAAAACAATTTCAGCTCTTATGGTGCCAAACAGGTTAATTAAAGGCAGTACATAGTCGATGGCAGCGAAGTGAATATAAGCATGTTTTGTACATTCTTGAAATGTACTAGCTGGAGTAATAGTCTCTTTTATATGTTTGACTTTTTCAAATAGCAAACTGCCGTATGATGTTACGCCTGAGCAAGCCCTAAGTCACGAAGAGGTGAGGACGCGCCTGGATGCCTCGATCAGAAACATGAGGACAGTGACAGACAAGTTCCTGTCTGCCATTATTAGTTCAGTGGACAAAATCCCGTGAGTCTGATACACCAGTGTTATCCCTGAGAAGCTTCTGGTGTCTTCATGCTTGCACGAGTCTTATTTGACCTTTTCTTTCTCTCAGTTATGGAATGCGTTTCATTGCCAAGGTCTTGAAAGACTCCCTGCATGAGAAATTTCCTGATGCTGGCGAGGATGAGCTTCTGAAGGTGAGGATCTATACACCTTTGTGAATAAATCTCAGCCAAATTGGCCGTGGTAAGCACATTTCGTTCTTCTCTTGTTTAGGTGTATGTGTGGAGAGGAGCGCACGTAAACCTATTCGTTTACCTCTACGGATAGAAAATATTTCACATCAGGCTATTGATGTTAGTTTCATAGTCACTTAAGATGTAATACATTGTTTAGAAGGAGGTATCCTGCTGCTTCTGTTTTGCTTTTAGTATCTTGGGCATTTGGTCCTTTAGGCTTCTTGATTTGGGGTTACTGTTACTCCTAGAAAGTAAACCTTGGGTTAACTAGTGTGACAGCCCATTGCTCCTTCCTTAAAGAGACAAGTTAAAAAGTCTGTATGCAAAATTATGATAGTCCTAATGCCCATCTGTAACACACTAAGATATTTTGACAGCAATATGCAGAGTCACTTCCCGTGATGCCTAGTCAGTTTTATATTTTGCATTTCAGTTGGAGAACAAAAGGGATGCTAATATTAGTTACACTTAGATGACTGCAGTGTTGAGGTTCTCATTGAAATTTTGTTGGTTTCATGGCTGTTGGTAAATTGTGAATTTATGCCCATGAATGCTTTACTTTTTAATACAACATAGTTTGGTTATTAGAATGCTTGACAACATCTCTTTAAGCTTCTCTGCCTCTACTTCATTACAAAATAATTACCAATCTGAATGCTGTTTTCTTCTCTCTTCTAGTTCTGTGCTTTCCCATTCTGAGACATCGATTCTTTCTATGCAGGTGAATTAATTTCTTCCATCTGTAAATTTAGGTGGAAAACTGCAGGTTTTGTTAATCCTCGTGGAAACAATGTAACCGTCTACATGAAAGTTAAAACTACAGTTGTGTGCAATAGCTACTTGTAGATAACGGCAGATACCCATATAATATACTGTTCCTTTTGCCCTGCAAGTTCAAAAGTCATTGATTCCGTTTCTTTCATGGATGTTTTTTTCCTTTTACTGGCAGTAAACAGTTTGACTGTTAACGGTCAACAGACTGTTAATATACCATAGCATCATTTGTGAGAGTACAGCAGAAGCTTGCATAAAACACTTGTCAAAACATGACCTCACTGAAAGCAGTTGTTAGTTCCTGGGACTGCTTAGCAATGGCTAGGTTTTTTCTCTGTGTTTTCAACTGTTTGTTCAGACCCCAATCTCTTCCATGCATTTAAGTCACAGGGCAAGCATGGTGAAGCCAAGATTCAGTGGCCTGGCCTTCTGCAAATGAACATGTGGTGAGAGAGCTTTTGCTTTAAATCAGCATCTTGGCTTAATACCTTTTCATTGCTAGAATTACTTTTGGCAAAATACCCACTTCAGGATAGAAGAATATTGTGAGCATATGGATAACGTGATAATCTCTACTTGTAGTTCTTTGAGATGTATCGCTGCTCACATTTGACTAGGTAAATTGGATTTTTGAAGCATCAAATCCATTTGTCTTCTGTACTTCTGATTTTCTTACTTCTGGACTAAATGGTTTCTCACTAACTAGGGGTCTTGTGCCTGAGTATGTTGCTGGCCTACAGGAGAATTATTCTGAAAGAGAAAAGGGCTTTGGACAAGCAATGGAAAGCAATTTCCTCTGTTTAACTTCTTGGTGTGCCATTCTTCCTCCCTATTTTTTGCCTTGTCTGAGATGGCAGCCAATGCTGCATGCTTCTTTAAAAATTAGCTCTTGTTCCATACTGAAACTTCATTATCAGATTGCTCTATACTGTGGTCATTCTGCCCTCTGTTAGGCTAGATCAATTACATTTAATTCTCCTAACAGACTGTCTCATGCTCATATCAGTAGTTCATTGATGACTTGTAGTATCTCCTGTCCGTACATTTTTGTAAGTTGGAGTTCTAAATCTTTATGCGTAGGAAAATCTGCCGCTGTATCGTCCCGTGATTGGTAGTGCTCAGGCTTTCCTCTGTGTTGACCGCCCTATTGCATCTTTATGAGTTTTTTTTGTTTTGTTTTGTTTTTGGTTGGTTGGTTTGGGTTTTTTTGTTTTGGTTTGGGTTTTTTTGTTTGTTTGGTTGGTTGGTTGTTTTTTTGTTTTTGTTTTTGTTTTTTTTCTTGGTGGGTTTTTGTTTTTTGAGGTTTTTTGTTTTGTTTTGGGATTTTTTTGTGGGTTTTGGTTTTTGTGGTTTGTTGTTGTTGTTTTGTTTTGTTTTTTTCACAGTAGACTTTTTGGGATGGTATATTCTTCTATACAGCAGAACCTTTGTCTTGGAAAGAGGCTTACAGGACAAGAATTTATCAAAACACAGAGTAGTTTCAATAAAATTCACTGGAGTCCTGCACTGTTGTTTACTGATGCATTTCTTCTCTACTTTCCCAGATTGTTGGCAACTTACTCTATTATCGCTACATGAATCCAGCCATTGTTGCACCAGATGCATTTGACATCATCGACCTTTCAGCCGGAGGTCAGCTGACGACAGATCAACGCAGAAACCTCGGTTCCATTGCAAAGATGTTGCAGCATGCTGCATCCAATAAGATGTTCATGGGAGACAATGCTCATCTAAGCATCATTAATGAATACCTATTGCAGTCATACCAGAAATTCAGGTAGAAGATTGTAGCTAATTAAAGCTGGGAAGTTTGGCAGAGGGTAACGTTGCAAGTAAAAAGGAAAAATGATCAATTTAGAATATGGAAAGTTTTGTCTCTGTCAAATATGCAGTCGGTTAAAAATGAAAGAGGTTTCACTCCAGACTGCCACAAGCATCAGCGACAATGGCAGATAAAATGTGTGCCTGGAATTTATGACCAATACATTGTATGTTAATGAGATTGCAAAGTCAAGAGTTTTGAGTGTCCAGAATAAAGGTTGCTTTTGCACTTACTCATTACGGTACTTCGGACATGGACAACAAGAATGGACATGCATTTTTCTGTCCTATGTGAAGCCTGGCTC
This sequence comes from Chaetops frenatus, assembly GCA_013400775.1. NCBI lineage: Eukaryota > Metazoa > Chordata > Aves > Passeriformes > Picathartidae > Chaetops > Chaetops frenatus. The sequence goes on along the minus strand of VZTR01014989.1, from coordinate 16,468 downwards.
CACGTGAAAATCTAGTGGTGATCAGGAATAAAGCAGGTTGGCATTTAGCTATTCATGTAGTTGAAGTAAGCTGTTGTTGAAGAACTGTCGTCTTATATCTCCTGTGTTTTGGAAATAGGGTAACCAGAGGTAGTTAAGGGCAAAGGACAATAATGCAGGAGATAAGGGGGCAGAAGAACAAGGTCACTGAAGCCAGTTCTGTCAATTCTGAAAATGAGCAAATGTCAACATGGCCAGTATCATCGCTAGCTTGCTTCTGATGTGTTAAACTAAAGCTGACAAACTGTAGTATGCCATAGTGTACCGTAGTTTAAAGAGGAGAGACTGTGCTTGAGATTGTGATGGGGAGGTAATACTCTTCACATATCACACGACTCTCAGAGTCATACTGACTGTTCTCTCCTTCTTTGTTCTGAAGACGTTTTTTTCAGGCTGCCTGTGAGGTTCCTGAATTGCAGGATAAATTTAATATTGATGAATATTCTGACTTGGTGACTCTCACTAAACCAGTAATTTATATTTCTATTGGTGAAATCATCAATACGCACACTGTAAGTATACGTGTATAGTCACAGTTGCTCCTTATAAGCAGTGTTTCTGAAGAAAATGTTGCTTCTGTCTGAAACATAAAGGTACCAAATACAAGGCTGTAAGTTGTCATGACTGTAGTTTGTGAGAGCTTGTTGATTTATAGAATCGAGTAATTTAGTTATGGCCTCAGTAAGTTTCTCTTGAAAGCATTTGAGTATGTGATATTGGCACAGCTCTGAATGTTGACATTGTTCCTTTGGAGTTCAGTGGTTTTTTACTAAAAGATACCAGCCTAAGGTAATGAAATTTTACTGTCTAGAAAAGGATGTACGGTTAGCACATAATTGGTTTTTTTTTTTTCTGTTCATCTAGTTGCTCTTAGACCATCAAGATGCAATTGCTCCTGAGCACAATGATCCAATTCATGAGCTGCTGGATGATCTCGGAGAGGTTCCTACAATTGAGTCCTTAATAGGTGGTCTAGTTTGTTCTGCTAAAGTAATATGGGATATTACCTTAAATGACCTAAAGTGCAGTAAAGAAACAGTAAGAAATCATCACAGGTCGACTGGGAGGATGTGCTCTAAAAAGCAGCAGCAGATTTGTTGCAGTATATTTTCTCTGCAGATTTTATTGCCCTGAAAAAAACAGGGATTCTTTCTCTTCTCCCCACCCAGCTCACCTCATCCCACTCTAGAATTTTCTAGAAGACAGGCAGCTATTGACATATTTTCTTTGTTCCATTACACTGAAGCCATTTCTCTGTGCTTGTGTCCCTGTTCCAGCTTGTTTGCAAAGATCCACCCTCCTTTCTGGAGATCTGTAGGTCCTCCTTTCAGAATGCAGTAATAAATGTATCAAATACCACATGTTCCTTTAAGAGTCTGGCATGTGGACAAGTAACATTTTTCCCCCTCTTTTAGAGTTTTTGTCTATAAGAAAAACAGAATTGTATCCTCTTCTGGTTGGGGGAAGAAGGAACTAACACTACTAATCTGTGAAACTCTTCTAAAAGCCTGAGCCACAATTTACTGCTTCAGGATGTAACACATACTGGAAAGACGCACAAGTTTTTCTCCTTCGTTGGTTTCTATGTTGCAGTTATTTGAAGTTTCTGGTCTAGTAGTGGGGAGGGAGGCAAACCAGGCACAGTTTTTGGAGAGGATGCTCTGACAGCAAACACTTACCTTGAAGTTGCTTGATGAGAAAGGTTGGAACCTTCTAAAGGAGTGATAGCTAGCACATTTTCTTCCAAGCACTGGCAAAGAGCAGAATGTAAGAAGAGTTAACTGAACGAGCATAGACCGAGGGTTTAGCTAGAACATGCCCTCCTTCCCCATTTCATTTCTCCTGTGTGCATTGTGTCACTGTGGCTAATACGTCAGATTAAATCTTTCTGCAGCTCTTTAAAGATGGGGGGAAAAGTACCAACAACTGTTCTGGTTAAAGTTCATATGCAATTAGAGTAAGAAAACTTCTTGTCGATGGGATAACTTGCTTTGTTCAAGAGATGATGACAAGCTTGGTTGCTAACAAGGGCTTTGCTCTTAGCTTGAAACACTCATTTTGATGAGGACGTGAACATATGGGCATCATCACCACATTTTTGTTTCTAAAGTCCTTTTGGCAGTTCAGCCACTCTTCTCAGTGAGATGCTGAGATACAGCGTGGAATACACGTAAATCTTTAAGGCATACGAAGTGTGATTTTGTGGTGCTTTTCTGGCCAGGGCATTCTCTCAGATTTGTTATGAAAAAGTCTGTAATATAGTCAAAACGATGTCTTTAAAAGTTGGTTTGGGTTTTGAAGTGTCCACTTGACGGTACAGAAAACAGTCTAGTTTTTCTGTGATCTGTTCTGTAGGGAAAAATTACGAAGTCCTAACAGCGAAGAAGGTAAAGAATGTGATTTAATCTATGAATTCTCTCTGCTTGGCAGGGGAAGGTTCTGGCAATGTTAATGACCCCAACAGGGAAATGCTAGCAAAGACTGAGGTTTCTCTCACGCTCACTAATAAATTTGATGTTCCTGGTGATGAGAATGCAGAGATGGATGCAAGGACAATTCTTTTGAAGTAAGTAGCGGGTAACTGCCTGGTATGTTACTCAAAAGAAGGAGCAACTGGAACTTTAGCAGTTAGTCTGCATGTGAAAATAAGAGAATTGAGGCATAATTTAAAGAAATTTATGGGGACTGTTATTCCAAAATATACTGAGGCTGTAGCCACGTCATTTTCAATGCTGTGGCATGACTTTTAATTGATGAAGACTAATAGCCTTTTTGAGAAGCATAGGTCATATTACCCTAACGGAAAGACAGCAATGGACTGTCAAGGATTTTATTATTGCCAGAATCTTTAGTCTGGAAAAGTCTTTACTGATAGTGACTCTTGGCTAATTTTAGGCAAATCCCTATTGCTGAGGTGTATAGTGCGGTGACCTGACATTCAGATGCATGTTTAACCTCCTCTGGTACATTCCTGCTCAGATGCTAGATAGTTCAATGGAAAAATCTTTGGTCAGTATGTATTTAGCCTAGGCAGATGAGTGATCTCCCAGAAGAAAATTCTGTCTCCAAAAATAACTTTAACCAGACTTCTCACAAGACACGTAAGTATTTTCCTACCCAACAGACGAAGGTGACATTGATTTGGACTTGATCTCAAAGGTCTTTTCCAGCACAGTTAATTCTGTGCTTCTGTGATTTCAAAAGTAAAGATGTACCAGCTGCACTGGTAGTCATCTAAGTTGTGGATGATGAGGAAGGAGTGTATGTCATGCAGTTTGTGTGATTCCAAAAATAATTGCAGCCTGACTGCAGAGATGCTGTTTGGTTTCATTGTGTGGCTTAAGGACAGAAGTGCTTCAGAGCAGACACAGACCTTGATTAAATCTCAGCTCAAATCGAGGAATGACCCTGCCTATCACCAGACTAGAGCTGAGATCTGCCTTGTCTCCCATGCACATAAGAAAATAATCCTTTGAAGTGTTTTGATGCCCGTTACAGATCACTGAAGCACACTTATGGATGGATAATGCAATAGAGCTTTTCTGGTTGCTCAAATGGGCTGTGGCTGCTACCTGCTTTATCTTTCACCTTGAATGCAGCTTCCATGGTCCACGTGGCAGTACTGGGGCTACCTTGTAATATATGGGGCAGCATCCTTGCTGTTTGAGGGAGTTTTGGGGAGCAAATTGTGCATATTACAGAGAGGAACCTTTCGGGGACCTGGTTTCCAATAATACACTGTCCAATAAGTAAAGTGCTTCTTGGGGTTCTGGTCTGGTCTGGCCCAAGACTACCTGAGTGCTCATCCAGTATAATCTGATTTTAGGTAAATCAATAACATTGGTGTTGTTGCAGAACAGAAGAGTATTAAAGGTCTTTCTGTTTAAATTTTTTTTCCCTATTCTCCTCGATTTCTTTGCAGCACAAAACATTTGATTGTTGATGTAATCCGCTTCCAGCCAGGGGAGACGCTGACCGAAATTTTGGAAACTTCACCTACCTTGGAGCAAGTATGATGCTGTTTATCTGTGTTGGTCTTAGACTAGGAAATCATCATCTATCTAGATATATGTGGGTATACGAGGGACTCTCCATTTATGTATTGCAGTGAAGCTGTCTCCACTGATGATGGAGCAGGGTGTGACAACAATCAGGAGGGTGTACAATGGAAGTAAATTTTACATGTGAATCTTATTCCTGCAGTAGTTGCTAGAAACTGGCATATGTAGAAGACATATACGGTAGGTAGGCTTCTGCGGGTTCCCACGTGTAGATTGTCTTCATCAAAACACATTCATTCGAGTCAGTACAGGAATCTCCAAGCAAAACTCTATCCTGTGTTATGCCGGAGATCGGATGATCTATTTCTGCTTCTTTTTGTCGCCTTAGAATTGATCTGCGTACGGAAGTTTTCTGTTTTCTTCTTCTAGGAAGCAGAGCATCATAGAGCTATGCAGAAACGGGCCATTCGTGACGCAAAAACTCCTGATAAGATGAAAAAATCTGTCTCTGTAAAGGAAGATGGCAACTTGAATCTCCAAGAAAAAAAAGAAAAAATCAAGGCAGGCCTGAAAAAGTTGACAGAACTGGGGCCAGTGAATGCCAAAAATAAATACCAGGAGCTAATCAATGACATTGCGAAGGTATACCATTTAGTGGTTTTCTAGTAATCGTAGTGGAGTTTTCCCACAGTTTGCGGCTTTGTGAAACTGGCATGAGTTTTCAGAAGGAGTAAGGTTTTTAATAGCTAATTTATAGAGAAAAATCACACCTTTTGTTGCAGCACTTCCACCTCTTGGCATGTAGGAAGTTCTTTATTTTTATACATTTCTGTTCTCTCAAATGACTGCATTGCCAGGTTCTCGGGTACTTTAAGAAAAAACTTAATAGCTTGGAAGGGAAGTCCGGATGTGTGATGTGTTTTTCTGCTCCATTTCGCTAGTTTAAGTAGAGCCTCTACCAGCTTATTCATGCAAGGAAGGTTTTCTCATAACTTTAAGACATCCTCACTGTTATTTTTATTTAAATGTGCCCATTAAAGAATACCTAAATGATAAGGGGGGTGACTGTGAAAAATTTGCAGAAGAGATGCGGTACTGTTGTGCATTGCTACAGTGACAATATATTTTATATCTCATTGTTTACTGAAAAACTATTTGGGAAATGTTATGTAAGCAAACCAACTAAATAATTACCTTTAGGGATCTGATACATACTATAGATAATGTATATCACAAATTAAAGTAGCAGTCAATGAACGTAGTGGTTTTTTGTTGAGATATTAAGGCGAGTGATTCTTAAAGGCTGACTAACAAAGAAAAATAATGAAGTCTGTGTGCTGCTATGGTTGAAGTGTTTGATTTGTAAGATACTTTCCCTACCCGGTGCTGGCAAAGCTGCTGCTTCTACATCATGTGCTCACTCCAGTCATCGCAACTGGGACAGAACTGAAGTTTGAGAAAGCCACGAAAGGTGCAAGTGTACCGCCATGTAGAGTTGGTTAGTTCCACAAATAGTCATCACGGAGAAAAAGTTGTGACACTTAAACTGGGGCAAGTGCAACTGAGTGCTCAAGCCTGTAGCTTGAAGCAAGACTAAGCAAAATCAAATGGTGTGTTTCAGGTACTCAGTGGCTCTGGGACTGGAGCACCTGGAGAGCTCAAATGACTGTTAAGTCTCTGCCTTTCTTTCTCTGCGGTGTAGGATATCAGAAATCAGCGTAGATACCGTCAGAGAAGAAAGGCGGAGCTAGTGAAGCTGCAGCAGACATACAGTGCCTTGAACTCCAAAGCTACATTTTATGGAGAACAAGTAGATTATTACAAAAGTTACATTAAGACCTGCTTGGATAACTTGGCCAGCAAGGGCAAGTAAGTATCTTGGTATCGTAGGACCACAGAATGGTTTGGGTTTGAGGGGACCCTTAAAGATCATCTAGTTCCCACCGCCCTGCCAAGGGCAGGGACACCTTCCACGAGGCCGAGTTGCTCCAAGCCCCATCCAACCTGGGCTTGAACAGTTCTGGGATGGGGCAGCCACAGCTTCTGAGGGCACCTTGTCCCGAGGCTCACCACCCTCACAGGGAAGCTGTTGACCACAGTTCTTCTGAGTGCGACCGACCGGTTGAGTCCTTATCCATCAAGTGGTCCATCTATCAAATCCATATCTCTGCAATTTAGACACAAGGATCTTGTGTGAAACGTTGCCGAATGCTTTTCACAAATACAGGTAGACGATCATCAGTCGTTTCTCCCACATCCAGAAGTGGTGTATTAACCCCGTTGTAGCAGGTCACCAAATTGGCCAGGCACCTGATTAAAGGTATTTTGGCTGTCCCCAATTACCTCCTTGTTTTCCATGTATCTTAGCACAGAGGATCTTGCCAGTAATGAAGGTGAGACAGACTGCATGTTCCTTATTTTCCTTTTCCAGTTGGTAGGAACTTGACTGGACTGTCATATTTTCTCATATATGATGGAGAGTGACTTAGCCACTTCTTCCACCAGTTCCCTGAGGACCCACAGACACATCTCATCAGGGTCCATGAACTTGCACACCTTCAGGTTCCTTAGACGGTCTTGAACCTGACACAGCGGGTGGTTCCGTGGCCCTAGAAGTGCTTCTTACAAGAAAGCATGTGTTGCTAAGAAGAACCATAATGCTATCTGCTCAAAGCTCCTCGTCCAAGCTCTTTCCCACAGCAACAGTTTTAGCAAAATTGTCTCAGCAGCAGTAAGAAAATACGGGGAAAGGTCCTTGCCATGAATGGGGTCAAAAAGAAAAACTTGAAAGACTTTTTGGTCCCTTTGGGAGAAGAGAGTGCGGAGAGTCCAGTGGTATGAAGCTTGTTGTCCACATATACACTTGCTGCTCAGTCTGTCCTGTCATCCTTCTTAGGAACAGAGAATGAAAATAACATAGTTACCTACAAGGAAATCCTTGATCACAGATTGTCCCCTTTTTTCTGCCAGATGAAGTCAGCTGTTATAGTGCTAGATAATTCAGATGTTCTGCGGGGGAAAAGGAAAAAAAAATTGTTGTCTTCTCCAGGAAGATGTGAGAATGCGATCCCTTTTCATCTGTAGAATGAGAAGACAAGCAAGTTTTGGAGTAGTCTCAGCTTTCTCCATGTCAGTTGTCATTAGACCCCATTTTGCCTGACGAGAGATGATACTGCTTTTTATGAAGTACCATATGGCTATGTTTAGGGTGTGGGCTTCTTGGGAGTGTGTTTGATTGTTCATTTGTTTGGGTTTTTCTTTGTTCGTTGCATTGTTATTACTATTATTTTCCTGCTTAGAGCTGATCTGGACTACAAGTGCTTTGTAGGTAAGCTCACTAGTAGAAGTACATCATTATCTACCATTAGTCATAGTTCATTAGCTATACTGATTCTATCCCCTCCTTCAAATAGGATTGAAAAATTCCTTCTCAAAATGACTTTACTTGTTTGAGTGACCTTCTAATTTGTTTGGTTTGTCTTTTTTCCCCAGAGTCTCCAAGAAACCTCGAGAGGTGAAAGGCAAAAACAGTAAAAAGATTTCTCTGAAATACACGGCGGCTCGACTTCATGAGAAGGGAGTGCTTTTAGAGATTGAGGACCTGCAAGGTAACCAGTGAGTATCTTTTTAAAACTCTTTAGAGTTAAATAACCGTTTTGGAGGAAAAGAAAAGTAGGTATGCTGAATTCTTGTCTTAGAACTAGTCTAGGTGCTGGTGGTTGAGGATCAGAAATTTTGAGATCTATTTGAGGTTGTGTCGCATTGTGTTGCAATTTTGTTCTTGGAATTTTAGTATTGTTGGTAGACTTAGCTATAAAAGTTGAAAGCATTGTTTTGATGACCTAGGCTGGCATCCCTAAGGCCAAGAAACCTTGCATATAGTGATCACTCTTCAGTTCTCTTTTTCTGTTTGAAGCAAAGCAATTCTTTGACTGAGAAGTGTAATGTGATTTAAACACGACATCTCCTTTCCCCGGACCCCTTCTCTGTCACCCCCACAGTTACGGAAGGGTACCTCCTTGGGTGAATTGTTATTATGGTTAATAGCGTTCATTGTTGAAAAATCAGCTTAATGCTAGCTTGAGTTTCTCCAGCTGTAGTTTGCTAGCCTCAAGAAGCTGGCATGTCTTGTGTGGAATATAGAGGAGCTGCTAAATTCTGTTACTAGAATTTTTTCTGCTCTGAATCATGCTTTGTGCGCTAAATGAGGCATGAATGTGCTGCACTAAAGCAGACTGCTTAGACTCTACAAGCTAAATTAAATTACCCTGTTTCCTGCTATGGTCGTGTGAAGCTGTGATCTACCGGACATCTTCATACCAGAATCCGTTAGGCTTCCTTTCATTGTTGTACTGAGTCTGGTTGCCTTTTATGGGCTCATTTCAAAGGGGGATAATAGAACAAAGAGTTGTGCACATTTCATCTCATATATTCCCTCCCTGTGATTTTTCATTTCTCCAATTTGATAGGTTTAAAAACGTGATTTTTGAAATCGGTCCAACAGAAGAAGTAGGAGATTTTGAGGTTAAAGCAAAATTCATGGGAGTACAGATGGAAACGTTTATGTTACATTATCAGGTAAGAACCGTCCTATGTAAATAGTGTCATGTGAGTTCCCCTTGCCAGACTCTTCATCAAAATAGCAATGGCACGTATTCTGCCTAAACAGTCTGAAAAATGCTCTCAAAGATAACCCATTTGTTTAAGGCAAAACAGATGCAACATGTACAGGGGATCCAAACTGCTTTTTGTTTCTTTGCTAATGAAAGCCCGATGTCCATCTGCGTTCTTAATTACATTTACGCGTACGCGCACAAATCAAACACTCGCATTTTTCAACAGCTTCCTGCTGCAGTGGAGGACTTGGGAGTCTCTGCAGCAGTCATCTGGCTTTGTGCATCATCGCTGCGGCCAGTCATTATGTATTGATATTCTTTCTGCTGCCCTATACTTAACCATTTCTTTCCGATTCTTAGGTGTCAGCCTTTACTTAGGCCACAAGAACAGGCGTGCCGACTGACCTTTTCCCAAACGGTTCCCTGTTCTTTTTCTCTTGGCAGTAATGTTACGCCTGCCGTCTCTGTCCGTTTCTTCCTCTTCTTCACCTGCCCCCTGTCCATCTTGGTCTTCATTAGGTTTGTTAGTTATGGAAGCCTCAGGCCTCAAAACAGTTTGTGTGCAGGAGCACCTTGCATTGCAGTTAGTCCATGCCACCTAGTTGGCTGCTGGGATGGACAGCTGCCTCACACCCGTGGTTTGCTTTGAGGACTCCCCTAGTTTGTTCTGTTTGTAATCCATCAGAGCCGGTTGTGAACTTGTTAGTTCATGGGGCTACCCAAGGTCGCTCGCTTCTCAGGCACATGGTTTACTATACCACTATGCCTTTCTAGCAGTGCTTTGCAGATAAAGCAGATGTTGTCAGAGGACAGCAGCAAGGAATACAGCATCGCACATGCCCAAACCTACCCACCTTGTTACCTGCAAGAGTGGGATTGCTGAAAGAATTTGATCGGTGAGATAAAATCAGTGCAGGTGCATTGCTGACAAAGCAAAGTGTAACTAGAAATACTGCCTACATAAACACTTCAGAGATTGAATCGACATCATACGCACGGTGACAGAGAAGCCATTTCTTTTTGTGCCCTAGATTGAAGTGCTGTAAGCCGCTTCCCTGAGGTCTGTGGCAACCAAAGCTTTCACTGTGGAGTGTTGTAATGTTTCATGGGTACATGATAGAATTAGGCAGATAGGAAACCTAAATGTTCTACATGTGACAGCAACTTTATGGCTACTGTGCAAATGATAATGCTGGAGATGGCTATATCTGAAATTTGGCTTACTTAGAATGGCCTTCTATTTCTGCTCTCTTTCGTAAGTTTTTTTTTTTTTAACCCACTGCTTAAAATAATGATGATCTTAAATGCCTTAGACTGACTATTTTGTAAACAGTAGGGGTGGCTCTTTAACGAGTCTCTCACTTTTTTATCTTACGCCGTGTGCTTTTTCGTTGATATTCCTTAAGATCGTACTGTACTACACGGTCTTTTATATTCTCTGTAAGCTCTTGAGGATTCCTCGCTCATGAAGGTATTCTCTTTGGCAGGATCTCTTGCAGCTGCAGTATGAAGGTGTTGCTGTCATGAAGTTGTTCGACAGAGCAAAAGTGAATGTCAATCTTCTGATCTTCCTTCTGAATAAGAAATTTTATGGCAAGTAACCGACCTCTGCCAGCAAGCCTGTGAAAGGGGAGATGGATAGAAACTGCACCTACAACTTTTAATAGTGTAGCGATGTATCAGTATATTCCCACCGTGTGCTAATTTTGTCGAAAGTATCCTGAAGGAGGACTAAAAACCTCTTGGTAATTGACAGCCCTGATTGAGTCTGCGGGGAGTTGGTTTCTTGTTTATAATCTTCAACTTCGAAGATCCCTTTTAAAGGTGTTATTTTAGAATGTATTTTTACATGGGTTTGGGAATTAAACTAATATTAGAGTATACTTAGGCCATCTGAATGGTTAATTTGCCTAATCGCGTGCTTTGTGAGGCTTGAATTCTTGTTGCCCATGCAAAGAGAAAGCTGGCAGTGCATAAAGGTCTGTTAGCCTCTTCCTGAGAGCCGGAAAAGGGTTGCAGGTGGTATTTGGACTCCAGTTATTCTCAAGCAGCAATGACCAACATAAAACATGGTCAAGGTCTGGGTTACCGCATCATTCGCAAGCTTGCATTGGTAGAGGTGACAGCGGCCGGTTGCCAAGATTAGAACTACTGCAGTCAGAGTAATCAGTAAGCATCCTAAATAGTTCCTGAACTATTTGTAATTATGTACTGCAGCCACATGTAACAGCTTTAGTGTCTCATTTTTCTTGATTTGCTTCTGTTTATCACACTGTAGTGATTTACAGGTGCCCCCTTAAATGGAGGGACAGTGGAATGTATGTAGTGCTTATAGATAAGAAGATTTTGTGGAAGGGGAGGGAACCTGAAAAAACGTCTGGAGACACTTTAACTTTTAATGTTGCTTGCAAAGCGTTTGAAATGTAAAATTAACTTCTTTTTTTCCAGTTTAGAGCAATGTTCTATATATCTGTGTCTGATGCAATAAATGTTAGGCTCTATCTACAGTCCAAGGAAGAAAACTTATCTCAAATAGATGGGCTTTTAAATAGTTATTTTTTTCTAGCTACACTCAAGTTCCTGTTTCTTTTATTATTTCATGGAGGTTTTGTCTGCGCTTTTTCACAGTGGTGGTGGTGCTGGCTGTTCCGCTATATCCAATAAAAATGCAGAGACTTAAAAAGTACAATCTGACCTTTAAATTCATTTGATCCAACTGTTCCCCCCGTTTTTTTCTTACCTTTTTTTTGAGGGACATTTCTCCTGCAAATTTCAAGTTGGCCTGCTTCTTCAGGTTGCTGTTCAGACTTTAAAGGAATTGTTTGCTCTACACTGAGGCAGTTCTTTCAGCTTAGATCTTTTTTTCTCATGGAAGACACTCCTAGTATTTGGAATGGCTGTGTCACTGAGTATAACTTTCCTGCAGTTCTCTTGGAAGGAAATACATAAACTTGCTGGCGTTTAGACTGTACGTAAACATACACTGGTGTTGGTGTATGTACAGTCCAACCCTATAACAACGATTGCTTACCCAGACCAAGAAAGATCATCTGAAACAGGGACGGATCAGAACTGGATTTCCACTGAAGTCTGACAAAGAGGTTTGAAATGGCATAAAGGACTTGCCATGGTTTTTTTGGGGAGGGGTTTGTCGGTCGGTTGGTTTTTGATTTGGTTGCCTTTTCCCGCCCTGTGTCCCTGCTGCCCAAGGTCTCATCGGAAGGACTGAGCTCTCCTTGCTGCTCTTTCCTGGGCAGAAACAGGCTGGAGGGCAACTCCCGTGGTTGTTCAGCATGCCGGGGTGAGAGGCAGCCCTGTCTCTGAGGGCTCGTGGCTCTTCTTCCGGTGGGTGCCCTGTGGGTGCAGCAGTGAGGGCTATCTGAGGGGTGAGTCCAGGGTCAGCGGAGACCGGGAGAACGTGGCAGAGCCGAGCTGGAGTGGGAGACAATGTCCTTGAGCACACTGCCCCTTGAGCTGTGGGGCAGGTGCCAGACTGTGGAACAGGAGGTGGGGGGGACTTAATATATTTCAGGGGCCGCCCTGCCTTTTTTTTTCTAGTAGGGGCCCCCCTTTTAGGGAGGGGGTATATACACGTGTAAATGGCATTGTTAAAGCAACATGCTCCTGTCCAGGGCAGTTGCACGCATTTTGTGCCTGCTTTGGGGGTGAATAAAAAGGATGGGGTGTAGGAGTCTGGGGAAGGTGATGATGTGTCATTAGCGATACCCGCATGTCACTGGTGAAGCGGGTGAGTGGAGAATAGGGGTAGTCACGCAGGGCCTCCTACATGAAAAGGGAGTTAGAGCCCAAAAAATGCTCAAAAATTCATGGCAGAGATGTTAAAAAATATTTTAAAACCTGCAAGTATGGATGTGAGGAGTTGAAATAGGGAAAACACATTTATTTATATATCGAAAAACAATTTATAGGTGTAAGTTGTTTTAAATGGAGTAATTCAGTCCCAGCGCCCGGCCGGGCCCGGAGCGGCTCCTCCCAGCCGCGGAGGTCCAGCCCCTCTCGTTCGGCGGAGGGATGCGGCCGGGGCAATAGGGAGGCGGGTGCAGGCCTCTTTAAAATTTTTGACGGAGGATCACCTTAGATGAAGAGCACAGCTGGGTTTAATAGTACTATTTAGTGGACTTTACCACAGTTTCTCTCACACGTTTTCACTGAGAAAACTATAACAGCGGACTAGATTTGCATTTCGTGTCGTTATTTACGGTATGTTTTTGCATCTGTGGAGTCCACGATAGACTTATTTTCAAAACTCCACAGCATTAAGCAAACTTTGTTACGTAAGAAGTTACGTGTTTCTGTTTGTTTGTTCTGCTGTTGTTTCGTGTGCCTTTTTTTTTTTAACGGTGAGCATGGCAAGGAATAGGGTGTAATTATAGTTTGACATGCTTACTTCCTTAAAGAAGCAAACAGTTATTTTGGAGTCTGGGTAACTATATTGTCCCAGTGCGGTGCACCCTTCCGCAACAGCCTTGCTTACGAAAACACTTCGAGGTATCTCGGTGCAAATTTTGGCTTCGGTGTTTTACAAAGAAACCACCTGAGGCCACGTTGTGCTGCCCACACGCAGCTATGTGACATTCACCCTACCCGTGACATACGGAAGCACGGTTTTGTGTCGTCTCGTCAAAGTTAAGTTCTCTGTGTCATAGCGCGGGGCATTTACCTAGAGCCTAGGGCTATTTTTGGTCCCTTTCTGTTTTACTTGTACGATAGCTGATTTTCCTAGTCTCACCGCACCGACAAAAAAGGAACGTAAATGGCACTTGCCGTGCTAATGGTCACATTGACCCTCATTGTTCACGTGTGCTGCGGCTTTAGATGCAACGAACGACTATCTTTAGTCCGTTGCTTTTTGAAGTTGTAGGATGTTTGGCGGTTTAAAATGATGAGACTCGAAACTAACGATGTGCCTCCCGTACTCGTGCGAACGCTGAAAGCCGTGTGGGTGGTCCCTGTAAGTTTCTGCGGGGCTGAATTGCGCACGCGTTTAAAAGCACATACCCGAGAAACATCCTTGTGTCAAATTCCCACACTCCCTACAAGTAAGTATAGACAAATTCTTCTGTAAACCCCTGGACCTGGACCGTGCATTATCGTACATAGCCGTTACATGAAACTAATGCAGCCGTTCTTCACAAAATTCTTTTTCAGAGGAATGACACTCAAAGTTTGCTATATTTTATTAAGGTGAGTCGACTGCAAATACAAATAAACGTGTAGTTTTACAGCAGTACTTCAACATACTGAAATACATGCAGCTGACTAAAGACAACTATTTGGAAAGAGTTACAAGTGAAACCGGATACATTAAAATTTTATTTTAGCACAGGTACAGCTTGGTCATTACAGAATACACGAAAGCCATTACCAAATAGACTTTCAATGCAGTGACGCAAGAATATAATGCCATTATGCTGTCACAATTATTTTATTTTGAGAAGCAATACATTCAAATTGTTACCTATCAGGTTTCCAGTCCGAGGCACTAATTTCACCAGACCTGTGGTAATTACAGATAGACCCCGAGCCCAGACACCGTCCTCAGACACGGTGCCCCTCTGCCGTGGCGGGGCCGCCAGCCTGCGAGACGGGAGCCGGGGAAGGACTCGAACCATTGCGGGGAGCTGCCCTCCCTTTATCTTTCCCCTTTTGGAGGGGAGATGCACCTATGTAAATGGCATTATTAAAGCAACGTGCTGCCTTCCAGGCTCGTTCGGTTCGTTCGGCACTTTCTTTAGGGGCAAGTGCAAAGGGAGCGAGTCGGAGTCGGGGGGGTGACGATGCGATTCAGGGCACCCCAATCTCCTTCGGAGAGCGAAGATGCAACGAAGGAGAAGGTGAGTAGGGTCTGAGAGGGGTTAGGGGGGGTCCTACCAAAAAGGGAGGTTACAGCCCAAAATACCTGGAAGTTAAGGGGGGCTTATGTGCACAAAAGACAAGACACCGTAGCATTTCTTACCTTTTTATAGATACAAAAACGATCCTCTTTCTTAAAATTGATTTCAAAATGCAACCCCATATCTACTGTGCAATGCAGAGGATCTCGGAGCATAAGAAATGCTAAATATACATAGACAGGGTTACAAAGTGCAAATATAAACTTTTCTATATAAAAATGAAACAATCGAGGGCTTGAAAACGGAAGAAAATATCTCTGCGGAGGCAACGCGAAGTGTTTTTTTCTGTCGTTTCCGTGTCCCGGTCTGAGATCCCGGCCGGGAAAGAAATTGTCGCTGCCGGCCGGTGCTAAGTACCACG
>VZTR01014876.1:8372-20154 GCA_013400775.1 Chaetops frenatus | reverse complement strand
CAAGGTCCCTTCCAACACAGAGCCATTCCGTGGGGTGATTAATGGTGACACTCTGTGTAGCCTTGATTTATTTTTGTGTTCCTGTGAATCAGCTTAGCCACGGGCTGAGGGTTTCAACCAGAAAATGATAACTCCCAATTCAAGCAGCCGTGCCAAAAGTGTTCAGAGGGAAGACAAATACCAGGAGAGAAAGGAGAGAGCCTGGGAACAGAGCTTGTTGCTAAGGAACAGATGGAATCAAATGTG
Source organism: Chaetops frenatus (assembly GCA_013400775.1). Taxonomy (NCBI): domain Eukaryota; kingdom Metazoa; phylum Chordata; class Aves; order Passeriformes; family Picathartidae; genus Chaetops; species Chaetops frenatus. The sequence continues at coordinate 19,908 of VZTR01014876.1, read as the reverse complement.
AGCAGAGAATTTGAAGGCTAGATGAGAGCGAGCTGGAAATGTTTTTCTAGGGGCCCACAAAAGCCACAACTAAGGGCTGAGAAAGATGGATGCAATGGTTTAACAGGAAAATTGTGGCCTGTTGCTGGCTCAGTGCTGGGCAGGGCCAGCCCCAGCCCTCACAGCTGTCCTCTGTGGTGTTGGCACCAATGGACTTGTGAGCCCAGCAGAAATGTGGTTGGGATTTTGAGGTTCTGTAATTTTTCTGTCCTTTAATTTAAAGGGAGAGCCCTCTTTCTTTTCCATTTCCATCACCACCATAAGTAGGGGAATTGGAGGGGCTTGGGAGCTTCTCAGAACCGTGTTCCTGTCAGCAATACCAGCAGGGGTGGGGCAGCTTTGTCCCTGCAGAGCCCAGGCAGGACATGTGCCCATCTGGCACTGCCACGCCAGAGGGGCTTGGGTGGCCCACAACTGCTTCAACGCTGGGATTAGTGCCTCAGAAGGACCCCAGAGCACTGCACACCCAGCTTTATGGACTTCCCAAAGAAGTTAATGCAGTCAGAAGGCTGGTTGGCTGTTCTTTAGCTCCCAAACGGGATGGCTGTGTCCTGGAAGGAGCACATCCCACCGTGCCAGCCAGCCCTGAGCCTCCTGCTCAAGGCTGAACCCTCCTGCAAGCTCAGTGTGTTCCCACAGGAGGCTCCTGGCAGCCCTCGCTCCTTATCTGTGTCCCAAGGGCTCTGCTGATAACCCAGCCTTGGCCAACAACCTCCCTGCTTGCCCCCTGCCAGCGCTGGGATACCTGGAGTTATCTCCTGGATGGAGCTGGAGGCCTTTGCTGGGAGGTTTCAGCTTTGTGGGAGTTGCCCTGTGTTTTCCCTGGAGTGGCAGTGCCGTGCCAGGGGGAGGAGCAGCTCCTTGCAGCCCTCTCACAGGTGCTGGTGTGTGGTAATGTTTGATTCCAGCTCCTGGAAATGCCTGGTGGTGGCCACGTGGTGTTACCAGAGAGTCCTGGAATGCTCTGGGGTGGAAGGGACCCTAAAGCTCATCTGGTTCCACCCCCCTGCCACTTTCCACCGAGTCCTGGTTGCTCCAAGCCCCAAATACAGCAGAAAATGCTGCTGTTCCCCCTTCCAGCTTCTTGGTTTCTTTTGTACTGACCCATCTCAAAGAGCCCTTTATGGGGGGATGGGGTCTCCCCAGCAAAGCTCCTTCCTGACCTTTGCCTTTTCCCTACTCAGACAACACCCACGTTGTTGTTCCCTGCTTCAAAGAAGGCTCTTCTAGCAGAAGAGCTGCAATTCATGGCTATAGGTCACAGGAAAGACCCATTAGATCATCTTAGCCCTGCCCTCCCCAGCGTCCATCTCCCGGGAAACTCCTTCTGGCTGGAGTGCAGGTCAAGGATCACCCTGAGCACAGTCCCCAGCCCTGCTCTGGCATGGTCCCCAATGCGGGGGGGAGCCCCAGAGGGCAGTTTGGGCAGTAATGCTCTGCTGACCAGTGTGAGCAGTACCCCACAGGTGGGACTGGCACAGGAGCTGTCCAGGCGGGTGGTGGGAGCCAGCAGAGTGACGTGCACAGGGGACAGTGGAGCCCTCACAGAGGGGGCTTGGGCACTGCTCCCAGCCCAGCCCCACAGACCTGTCCCTCTCTGTTGCCTCCCCAGTGCTCTGTGACCTGTGGAAACGGGACCCAGAGGCGCCCTGTCCACTGCAGCAACAGCAGCGGGGCCTGGTGTGACCCTGCAGAGAGGCCCAGCCCCGAAAGGCTCTGCTCCCTGCCCCAGTGCCACCAGACATGGGACAGCACCAACACTGACTGGTCTGGCAGCGGCTCCTCCAGCAGGGAGATATTTAATGAAATCCATTACATCCCCAGCAACCACATTCCTAAATTTAACCCCTTGATCCCAAACATCCCGGAGTCCAACGATGTCAATGTCATCACCGAGGAGGACTTCTCAGCCCGGAAAGGAAACGTCTTTGTTGATGATTTTTACTACGATTATAACTTTATCAACTTCCACGAGGATCTGTCTTATTATCCCTTCACGGAGAAGGAGACCAAAGGCGAGGAGCCAAAGCCAGAGCTGAGCCCTGATGGCATGGAGGGGCCCTGGGAGCTGCCCACTGAGGCCCTGCTCACCACCGAGCTGGGAGGAGAGAGCCAGGAGCACCCAGGCACTGAGGAAAACCCTTCTTCTGCTCCTGTGGATGAGCAAGAGACAGAGCCCGGGGATTTGGCCACAAATGACCTCCTGAGCGTGCTCCCCGAGGATGTGGGATCAGCCACCCCCAGATACACCACCCCTGGCTTTTTGGGTGAGGAGGAGGAGGAGGAGGAGGATACAGTGCTTGTGCCCCACTCTGAGCATCACCCACCCACCCAGAGCTCCGTGAGCCACGACTCTGCAAACAGCCACGGCCCCCTGGCCTGGGATGAACCCCACGGAGCTGTGCCCACCTGGACCAGCCCTGGGCAGGACGCCCCAGTCCGTGGCCTCGCTCCCTGGGCTCCCCACGCAGCTGCTGCGGTGCCCACGGGCTGGGGCAGTGCCAGGGTGGGAGTGTCCCATGGGCCGGGAGCGCCGGGCAGTGGCAGCGAGGGCCAGGCGGGCACAGAGGGACGTGGCACGGCCGGCTCTGCAGGGAGAGGCCACGAGGACTCCAGGGAAATGGGCCTGGCCACCACCAGTGACGTTAACGGTGCAGCCCCCCAGCCCACGGAGCAGCACGGGTGGGCAGAGGGGGTGCTGGACACGCAGGCAGGCGGGCAGTCCCGTGGGATGGACAGGGCAGATCTTGCCTTGCCCACTCCGCAGGCCCCGGGCTGGGAGGTGGCACGGAGTGCTGGCAGCCCCCACCCTGCCGTGAGTCCCCCTTCCCCGGGTGCTGATGGGACTCCCATGGGGCAGGGAGGGCACCAGCCAGAGCTCCATACCCCTACAGCCCCCACCTCAAGCCCCTCGGTGGCCCCAGCAGCCCCTCCAGTGTCCCTGTCCCCTGCCGTGCCCGGGCCAGCCACCCAGCTGACCTCCAGCGGCCTCAGCCAGCAGGATGCCCTGGCCCCAGCCATGCCCACAGCCCCGGCTCATGGCCCACCTGCCCACACAGCAGGGTCCCCCCTGGGATGGGGGACAGAGGGGGTGTCCCAGCACCCAGATCTGACCTCCCATGGGACCCCGCTCAGTGTCACTGCACCGAGGGAGCCCTCACCGTGGGCAGCCCCAGGGACATCTGCCTCCAGTGACAGGGGGCACGAGCTGTCCCAGCCCACCCCTTTGCCCCCCCCGCTCTGGGAGAAGAGGCTGGAGGAGGAAGAGGAGGCTCTGCTTCCACCATCGGCCACCGCAGCAGCCACTGCCGAGCCCAGCTGGGAGGTCGGGAACTGGAGTGAGGTACGTGGTGAGTGCCACTGAAAGTGTGACATGGCCAGTATGGATGTGAGACCTGTCCCTGTCCTGGCTGGCTCTGGGGAGTTGCTGTGGGCAGCAGTCAGTGGCTGGGGTCATTAGTGCTAATTAAGAGACAACTGGTAAGCAGCAGGTGAAAGCACCCCCAGCCCCAGGGTGCTGCCCCATTTTCCCCTGAGCTGTGGTCAGCCACAGCCATGAGAATCCTCCTGGGAGCAAACACTGAGCAGGGAGAGGAAGGATTAGTCCCACCCAGAGCAGAAACCACTGGAATGGGCTATGGAGGAGCACCTTCCTCCTCCTCCCCTGGGCTTGAGCGCTGTGGGGTCGCGTGGAGGGGAAAAGTCCTCACATCAGCCCACAGCCGCAGTTCACCCGGCAGCCTCCCAGTGCCCGTGGACCGGGCAGGAGCTGAGTCCCCAGGGACATTGCTGCTGGGCCAGCAGGCTCCCTGCATGGCAGGCTGCAGGGCTGGGGGGTGTCAGGGCTGTGGGGATGGGGAGCAGCGGGGTCCCTGTGTTGCAGTGCTCGGCCACGTGCGGCGTGGGCGCGGTGTGGAGGCCGGTGCGCTGCAGCAGCGGCAGCGACAGCGGCTGTGCCACCGCCCACCGGCCCGTCCCGGCCCGGAGGTGCTCCCTGAGACCCTGCTCGGCCTGGCGTGTGGGCAGCTGGAGCAAGGTAAGGGGTCCTGCGGGGAGGGAGGGTCACAGAAACCCACGGGACAAGGTGGGAGTGGGGTCACGGCTGCTCTTGGGGAGGGCTCTTTGTCCCGCGGCTCGCAAAGGCAAAGGGTTGCACTTGGCACAGAGTTTAAACTGCTGGTCCCACTGTAGTAACATTTTTCCTGCTCTTGGGTTGGTAGAAAAGCCAGGAATTGGCGAAAGCTAAACGAAGAGTGGAGTGGTGCTGGACAGCCTGGTCTAGTGGGTGTCATCCCATGGCAGGGGCTTGGAACAAGATGGTCTTCAAGTTCCATCCCAAACCATTCTGTGGTTCTGTGATTTGTCAGTCTCTGCACAATGTTCTGGCCTCTCTGCACTGCCAGGGGATGCTTGCAGTCGGGCTTGGGTGAATTTGGTAGGTTTGGCAGTGAGGAACAGCCCTCCTTGCTCTGAGTGCTCGCTGTTCCTTGGGATCATCAGTTCTTTAAGGTGTAAAGACAGCTCTTGTTACACCTGGAAGCCAGCTGGTTCCAGAGGGGTGCTGGTGACAGATGAGCTGCACAGGCTGTGCTCTAGCTTGGCCTAGAGCAAGAGGGAGGAGGAGGCTGAGTGTCAACTCAACCCACCCCAATGCAGAGCATGTCCCCGGGGCCACCTGCCATCCCCTCGGGGAATTGCTCCTGCAGGAGCCCTGGCTGCCCTTGCCCACCGCGCTGCTGTGTCCTTTCCCAGTGCTCCAGGAGCTGCGGTGGGGGCACCAAGCTTCGGGACGTCCATTGCATTGACACCAGGGAGCAGCGGCTGCTGCGGCCCTTCCACTGCCAGGCCGGGCTGTCGCAGCCCCCGGCACAGCTGCCCTGCCAGACTGCGCCGTGCCTGGCCTGGTACACGTCCTCCTGGAGAGAGGTACGGGCCGGACAGGGGGGACACCCCGTCCCACCACCTGCCGCTGGCCCAGGCTGCTCCAAACCCCGTCCAGCCCAGCCTGGGACACTGCCAGGGATCCAGGGGCAGCCACAGCCCCTCGCCACCCTCACAGGGAACAGACAATCCCTTCCCGATACCCCACCCATCCCTGCCCTCTGGCAGGGGGACGCCATCCCCTGTGTCCTGTCCCTCCATGCTTTGTCCCCAGTCCCTCTCCAGCTCTCCTGGAGCCCTGGAAGGGGCTCTGAGCTCTCCCTGGAGCCTTCTCCTCTCCATGTGAGCAGCCCCAGGAGGCGCTGAGGGCGTTTCCCCGCTGTGTCCCGCAGTGCTCGGAGCCGTGTGGCGGCGGGGAGCAGGCGCGGCTGGTGAGGTGCCCGGAGCCGGGCCGCTGCGAGGAGGCGCTGAGGCCCAACAGCACCCGGGCCTGCAACACGCAGCCCTGCACCACCTGGGTGGTGGGATCCTGGGGGCAGGTGAGCGGGGCTGCTCCCCTCCATGGGGAACTAACTGCAGGCAGCGGGGGGGGGATCCCTGCCCTCCAGCCGGGGGAGAGAGGGGCTCTGTGGGACGCGGGGAGGGTCCCCCAGCCTGAGGCCGGCCCCGGTCCCGCAGTGCTCGGCTCCCTGCGGAGGGGGCATCCAGCGGCGCCAGGTGAAGTGCATCGACACCAGGACGGGGCTGGCCGAGGAGGACAGCAGCCTGTGCGACCACGAGCCCTGGCCAGAGAGCACCCAGAAGTGCAACCCCCACGAGTGCGACAGCGCCGAGCCGGGTGAGCCGCAGTCTCAAAACCAGTCTGGGAAATGGCGTGGGGAGTCTGTGGGGAGACGGAGCGAGCGTTTCGTGCGTGGGTTGTGTAAGGCTGACTTGGCTAATTGGTGATTAAGTGGGAATGTTATAACTGTCTATAAATGTCCGGGGCATCCGTCCCTCAAGGGGCCAAGCAGGGTTTTGCTGGCGCGGATGAGGGCTTGTTGGAGTCAGCAGTGTCACCCAGCACAGGGACAGCCGAGGGACGCTGTGGGGTGAAGGGACCCCATCCAGGGCACTCAGGAAAAGGAAGGCAGAGGGCAATACCCAGGGATGGAGCTCTCAGGAAGCTCTTTGGTGGTAAAGTCCCAGAGCACAAGCCTTGTGAAACAAGCTGGGCCCAGCATTAGAAAATGGAATAAAGGAGCAGTTCTCCAGCATCTTCAGGGGTGTCTGAGCAGGTGCCCCAGGGAGCCAGCCCCATTTTAACCTGTTTGTCATTTACCTGCCCCGGCTGCAGCCACAGTGCTTGGCCACACTACGGGCACTCACTTGGCTTCTCCTCCCTCCTCTACTCACAGACATAAATCTCAGGCATCAGGCAGCTCCCTGGGAAACAGAAATCTGGGGGCTGCAAGGGTTAACAGCACTTACAGAAAAGCAGTATAATGAGGGGTTAGGTGTCACTGATACCAGCATGTCAGACACTTATCAGCTTTATCTTTTTTGTGTGTCTGTGCAAAAGAAAAGCTCTTTGGCTGCCCAGAAAGTATTGTTGGACCTCCAGGAGGTTTGCTGGACAAAGGGAAGGCTGAGAGATGGGGCAGGGGGGCAGCAGTAGCTGGTGCCTGGGGTGGAGGAGCCGGATCCATGGTTGCTCCACACATCCCTGAGGTCCCCTCTGCAGCCTGGGACACCCATTCCACCCTTCCAGCTCTTTGTGTTTATCCCATGCCCAGCGAGTTCCTCCTAACACCTATTCCAGAGCAGGCAGGAGTGTTGCCTTTAGTTAACTGGGATTTGGACACCGGCACTGTTGGCCCTCGGGATGTTTTTAGCCATTAATCTGCTCCTTTTTGGAGCGTTTTCAGGGCCCTGGGGCACTCCAGCATTTAGGAAATGATGAGTCAGCCCTGCTCAAGAAACGATGTGCGGTTCCGGCTGTTTTGGTGAGGGGAAAATTTCCATGCCAGGCTTGGTGATGAGAGCTGTGGAGCCAAGGCTGGACCAGAATAACCACAGAGATGTGCAGGAAGCACACAAATAAATGGTAAAACCCTGGATCAAAAATGACATAAATGCTCTGGCTGCAGCCCAGGGCAGGAAACGCCTCTTGGAAATACAAACGTTTCCAGCCAAAGCATGAAGGGGAACAAAACTTTCACATGGCAGGAAATCCCAGATGTGTAAGTGCACAGGCAAAGGCTCCCAGAAAGACATAAATGTAACTCCAGCCTTTTCCTGTGCTTTAGGGGATCTTTACTGCACAAGATGGATTCAGGCTGGAGTGATCCCTGTTTTTGTGGGGAGCACAAGGAGCCTCTCCCTCCTCTGGCACGAGGTGCTCTGGTACCAGCAGGGCCAGGGCTGGGTCTGTGAGTGGTCATGTCCTCACTGGACACAAAAGTGCCAATAACCCCAGCAGGGTTTAAATGTTCAAACCATTATCAGATGGATTTTGAGCAGAGATGGAACAGATGAAGCACAAACAAACATCTCAACAGCAATCGGCTCCTCAATTAAAGGGGCTCGGGATTAATTAGAACCAGAGTTCCTGAGCTGTTGCCAGGTTATAAATTAATTGAAGATTGCACCGAGGTTATTTCTGAATGTGGCTGTTGCCTTACAGCTGCAGCCAGCTGTGAGTGTGTCCTTAGATGGCTCCTGGGAACTTTGGAGCTGTGGGCACCCCAGTGCCTCCCTGCGATGCTCCCGAGGCTGGGGACATTTATCTGGGAATTGTTTGTGGTGTCTTGGGAAGGAGCCGAGCCCCAGGTCCTGCATGAGGAGAAACCTGCAGCAGTTCACCCAGCAGATCAAAGAGATTTAATCCAGAAAAGTGGGAATGGCTGTGTGCTGGAGAAGGAAGCAGGGGGTGAGTGGAGCTGGTCACTCGCTGGTCACCGCAGGGTGGTGGCCGTGCTGGACGTGGCTTTGGGGCAGATCCTGGTGGTGGTGGTGGTGACACATCCCTGCTCAGGACAGAGCAGGGCAGCCCCGAGTGCTCATCATGGCCGTGCCATGGGATGAATCAGTTCCCTCGTGCCCATTTCTCCAGGTCTGATACCAGGGAGGTCTCTCCAGATCCACCCCAGGCAGGTGATGGGGCCAGTTCTTGGCTCCAACAGCAGACACGGCTGTTCCACAGGTGTCTGAGCTTGGAATTCCAAAGGGATGAGGCAAAGACTTCGCTGGCTCAAGGACAAGTGTGTATAAAGTGGTGTCCCATTCCTCTGGGAGCAGGACAGAGCAGCAGGGTCCAGCCCTGTGTCCCAGGAGCAGCCAGGACAGGGGATCATGCTGGGGGCTGTGGGAGCAGCGGTTCCTGGGGGGGCCAAGGAATGAAGCCCCTGCTCACCCTGGGTCAGTCCCAGACTCCCACCACTCCCCCGCTGCTCCCATTTGCAGGCTCATTATCCAGGGCTGGCTCTATTTCGAGTGGCCACAAGATTAATTGGCAATTAAACGTGGTGCTCCTGCTTGCTCTGAGTAAGGAAAGGAAATTGTTCGTGCTTCTGCAAGTCGCAGAGTTTGTCCACAAGGGATCCGTGTGGGAAATAATTGCAGCAAATCCCAATTTTCTCTGTCACTTGAGCGTGTAAATACCTATCCGAGTGGTGAGGCCAGGAGGTGCTGCTGAGCCAGGCGTGGAGAGCAGTTAATTAACTGCTAATTAACAGCAGGAGTCAGTGGGAAAGGGATGCTCGGGAAAGGACTCTCTGTTTTGATAAAATGTAGGAGAAAGATGTTGCCTGCAGCAGGGCTGACATCTGAAAACTGTGGGGTGTGAGGTTTTCTCCCAGCTTTGGCTGTGTCAGTGCCAGCCTGTGCAGGCCAAGCTGGCAGCTGGGGATGCATCCCCTGCATCCCCTGCATCCCATGCATCCCTTCTTGCTGACCAGAGACCACAGGGAGGCACCTCAGCCCCAGAGCAGGACCCTGGGATAATTTACTTGTTAGATTCGGCCCTGGCTCCGAGAGCATCCCGAGGGCCAGAGGTCAGCAGCCTAATTCCCTGGATTTGCTAGCTCAGCTCTAAGCTCAACCTTTCCTTGTTTTTACAAAACGTGTTCCAGGAAGTTTGTTTTTCCCAGGAATAAATGTAAAAGCTTAGGTCTGGCTGGCAGAAGCTTAAATGAAATTTAAAGCGACTTCCACACCGACCTAAAAAAACAGCCCAAAAAAAAAAGTGGGGGTTTTCTGTCTCTAATGTGCTGACTTAGCCTGGATTTTTAAAGCCCTGCTTTGAGCTATTTCTTTAGCCTAAAATTTGGCGTGGACTTATGGAACGCGTGTCCAAATGAAGTGTGAGGATTATATAAAAAAAATTGTTAATAGAAAGAAATAGCAGTAAAGGGATTAAATGAAAATTGGGTGGGTTCTGTAGGTTCCTCTCTGAAGAGCTGACAAATTAAGTGCTTATTACAGCTTCCCTTGCTCAAGACCAAATTCCAGGGAGGAATCACGAGCTCAGCCAAGAGTTTCAGACCTGAGCCTGACCCTGGACCATCCACCCTGAGACTGCAGCAGGATCTGGGAGAGTGATGGGAACTCAACCCCTGCACGACTCCCACTGACTTCCCTGAGTTCAGGGAGCTTTTGGAAAACACTCTCAGGCACGGGGTGGGATCGTGGGGGTGTCCTGTGCAGGGCCAGGGGCTGGACTGGACGATCCCTGTGGGTCCCTTCCAATTCAGATATTTGATGATCTATGAGGTCATTTTGCTTTGGAGCCCCGGGGTCTCCTGTAAGGTCAGCAGAGCCCGCAGCCAAGGGTGGTGGTTCTTCTCCCCCATCCCCAAGCCCATCCCAGCTGTTTTCCACAGCAATCCCATACCTCTGTGGATAAGGAGGTGTTCAGAGAGCAGGAACCCCAGCAGGGTGGGCTCATTGCTGCCTGGGTATGGCACAGGGACAGGAATTTCCTGGCAGGCCCAAGGTGCTGACCCTCTGGAATGGGATCAGGAAAGAGCTAAACCATCACTCCAGGCCTGGAAAGCAGCCTCCCAGTGTGAGCCTTCCCAGCTCTTTCCAGGGAAGGCAGGAGGCAGCTTGGTTGTGATCCATAAATAACTTTCTAGGAAGCTGCAATAAATGCAGGGAGTGCTAAAAATACCGAGGGGCTGGGCAGGGTCTGCCCGGGCAGAGCATCTCCCAGCAGTGCCAGGACATTCCCACCCGTTCATGGGCATTCCCACTCTCGTGGGACACCCCTGAGGTGTTTTGGGAGCCCTGCTGAGCCATCCCTGTCCTGCAGCAAATGGGAATATCTGTATTCTGTGCTCCAAAGTGCCAATGCAACAGGGCCCTGGGGGTTCAGGGGATGCCTTGTGGAGACACAGGGATGCTCCCAGGGAATATTATCCCGAGAGCCCAGTGGAGCATGGCCCCAACAAGCACTTCCCTTTTTCCAGTGGCTCTGGTGCTCTCACAGCAGGGCTGGGATGTGCTGCACTGCTGGTCCAGCCCTTGCTGGGCTGTGCAGAGATTTCTCATCTGCTCTGCTCACCCAGCAGGGAAAATGCACAGTGTCCCAGCACGCAGGGGCTGGAACGAGCCCCCAGCCTGGGGGTGTGATGTAAAGCCAGGATCCCCCTGATGCTGCTCTGTCAGCACTGTTGGATCCAGCAGTGTGGTGATAAATGGCTTTATTTGGGGCACAGGCACGCTCTGGCTGGGCACAGAGAGCTGCAGCTTGGGAGGCGGGGAGGAAATAGCTCAGCTGAAACAGAAAATAAATTCTAGAGCAGTGTAGTGACCTCCTCACTGCTGGGCTGGGGGAGGGGGCTGTGACTGAAATCCCAAACGGGGGGAAAAGTCTCTGCTCTGCATCTGCTGCGGGTCGGCTCATCCCGTGGGAATCGGGGCAGCAGCCGTTCCCTCGGCACAGCCTTTGTTCCCAGAGGGGACAGGCCCAGGGGCAGTGGTCAGTGAGAGCTCCCCTGGCTCCATCCCTGCAGGGAAGTGTCCTGAGAGAGAGAAAAGCCCATTTGCCTGCCCCATTTCTGCCCCTGCTCTGCATGGTCCTGGTGGGAGGATGCCCAGGGAGAAGCAATGGGGGGGGTTTGGCCCCAGAGTGCATCAAGTCTGCCCTTTTCTGGAGAAAAGCTGTCATTTATTTTCATTTCCTCTACAGGAGGTAAAACTGGAATCACAGAGCCATGGATTTTAAGCTTAGGCTCCTTTTTGGGTTGGTGTAATTTAAACGAGTCTTACACCACTGGGTGAGAAGCTGCAGGCTCAGGGAGTCATGCCTTGCTCCGAGATAAAGTAGAGAAGGAGGAAATCAAAAATTCAAACAAACCAGCGATGTATTCATACAAACCACGTGTATTTGGTGAAGGGTCTCTGCTGCTGGACTGAGCCCCGGTGGGGCCTGGTGGAGCCTGGTGCTCCCCCACAGCAGAGGCAGGGCTGCAGCTTTCCCAAAACAGAGCCCATCCTCAGAGCAGCACCAGAGTTGTTTTGAGGGCTGAGGACACCTGCAGGAAGCCAACCAGATGATGCAGGTTCTCAAAATAACCAAAACAATGCAAAGAAAAAGGAATTCTGGCCTTTCCGTCGCTCTGCTGGCACTGGG
>VZTR01014868.1:24116-65706 GCA_013400775.1 Chaetops frenatus | reverse complement strand
GACCGGGCAGGGCCGGGCAGGGCTGAGGGGCGTGAGTGGCCTGGCAAGGCCGGGCAGGGGTGAGGAGCCGGGCAGGGATGAGGGGCGTGAGGGGCCGGGCAGGGCTCCTGCGCCTCTGTGGCGATGTCCTCGCCGCCCGTTTTGTCGCGCTGTGTCGCAGCAGGGCGGCAGAGCAGCTTATCCCGCTGCTTGTCGGGATAAGTCCCGACAAGGCTCCGTCCTGTGGGCTCTGCCGCCGCCTTCCTCCCGAGGTCCGGCTGGTTGGGGTCACTGCTGCCAACTGTCATCAGTCTTTAATGAATTAAGCTTCTCTAAGATTAGACACGAGGGGTTTTTTTCCTCCTGTAGGCTCGCGGTGTGTGGAGGCTAGGTCTGAGTGCAGAGGGCTTTGGGAATTGCCGGTGAAGGATCCTGTTTATTCTTGACCAAGGTGGCTGTGGCTCCCAGGGGAGAGACCCCTTAGGTGGGCTCTCAGTTCTACAAAAGCCTTTACGTGCCTCTCGCAGGTTAGCTCCAGGCATCAGAGGAAGGAGAACACAGTATTATTTTGGCTGAAGTGCTGAACTTCAAGACTTCACTTTGTTCCTCACAGCTTGGAGGGATATGAAGCCAATTGGAAAAGTGCTTTGTGCTACAGGGGTTGTCGCTGGGCTCATAGCTTTCTTCTGGAAAGACGATTTTAACCCAGGTAGGCTCGCCAGGGAGATTTCAAGCTGAAATACAAGTCACACAAGAGAAGGGGTTGAATTTCCAAACTTTGACTGATGGTCTTATTCCTGTCTGTCGTCTTACCAGAGTTGGTGGCTCCAAAGCAATGTTTTATTCCCAGAAACAAAGAGAAACTTGAAATAAAGAGGAAGAAAAAATAGTCTAAGAGCAGGGATCCTGCTGTCTGTGGGGGGCCACAAAAAATGGCACTTTGCTACTGCTTTGCTCTTTCTAGGTTTTGGTTGTAAATTCCTTGGTGTCAAGAACCATCTCTATATGTGTGCAGTGCTTGGCACAAGAGGGCTGATGTGTCTCCAGACTGATGGCAAAGAATAAATAAATAATATGCAGAAGGCTCATAGCCTGGTTTATGTTGTGAAAAACAACTTGGTTCTTGAAAGACTTTGGTCTAGCAGCCCAGGCAAAGGCACTGTGGCACAGCTAGCTGGCATCATCATGTCATTGCATCATCAGTCCTGCCTCTTCTAGCTTTGGAGAAGCACCAAGAATTTTGAGCACTTAGGTGCATCTTTCTTCTTTAAAAACACTGCCAGTAGTTAAAGGCAGCTTCTCTGCTGCTTTCTTCATTTATTTCTCTCTTTTTTATTCTCTTTCCCCTAAAACAGAGAGTTTGTCTGGTGCCCGTGTTCTCGTGACTGGAGCCAGTGCTGGGATTGGAGAGCAGATAGCATATCACTATGCCAGATTTGGTGCTGAAATTGTGTTGACTGCCAGGAGGGAAGCTGTGCTGCAGAAGGTAAGAACCTCTTCCTTGTATGGGGAAAGACATGAGAGATTTAACTGCAGCAATTGACTGTAGTATGTGCTTTATGATGCCCTTTTCCCCTATTCTTTTTCCATATTGTTTAATCTTTGGGGTGTGTTCTTTTTCAAGGTGATGGAGAAATGCCTGACACTTGGAGCAAAGAAAATATTTTATATCCCTGCAGATATGTCTTCCCCTTCAGAGCCTGAAAAGGTGGTTCAGTTTGCTGTTCAAAAGCTGGGTAAGCATCCTGGGCATCTCCTTGGCTTTCAGGTGTGTGGACTGTTCCCATTCTAGTTGGAGCTTCCTGCTTCAGTTGCCTGAACTGAGAGGGGTGTTAAGGACATAGGGGTGTTAAGGACTCAGAATTAAGTTCCGAGTCTGAATCATGCTGAAACATCATTTCAAGGAGTTGTTGTCAAAGTCAAACAGTTTTGTTTTCAAGTCTGCTCCTGAGGAGCTCTAAGCTGCTCCCAGATGAGCATATTTAATCTGTCTTCATGGTAAAGCACTTCCCAGCCTTCTGAGGGAATGGTTCAGCCCTCCAGGCATTTCTGAGCTCCCTGGTTGATGGTCAGGGAATGGGCCCCTTGTGTGACTGCTTTTTCTGCTGTCCAAGGGGGCCTGGATTACCTGGTGCTGAACCACATCGGCACAAACCGTTTCCAGGAGTGGACTGGAGATGTGGAATACACGCGCTGGCTCATGCAGGTGAGGCTTCCCAGCTCACCTGGAACTGGGTGAGCCTGGCTTCTCCTGGGACAGCTTTGGGAAGCTCCAAGGCAAACCCAGAAATCTTTTTATTTCATTCCTGTTTGAAGTCAAGCAGTTTGGAGGCTTTGTTGCTAGACAGGTGTTTTGCTTGATTGTTGTGCATTTGTGAAGAGGAATGTTTGGGAAGAACTTCAGACTTCTTCCTTCTCCTTACCTCTCTTTAGCCCAAGAGGTTTAGGATTGATGGGCTGTTCTAGACAGTTGTGTTTAGTTCAGGAAGGTTTATAAGTGAGCAGCCAGCACTTCCTACTGGTCTGTGGCACATGCACAATTGCAGAACACAGTTAAGGTTGTCTGAAATGGTGTCTGCCATGAGTCTCTGTTCACAGATTTAGAGTTTTCCTGTAGAATCACCCTGGTGCCAGGTTTTGGGGCCATGGAAATGAAGAGCTGTTTTCTTGATTCAGTCTTCTTCATTCAGGTGGGTCATACTAGTTCTATTTCATTTTGGAAGGAGCCTGTTTACTGGAGAGTGGGAACTTAGGAACATAGGTAAGAAATTATTATAATTTAAGAGAGCAGTCAAACTCAAGACATGCTGAATTTTGTGCCTCGTAGTCTGAGCTCAGTCAAGATAAAAGGGAAGCAATCTGAGACTCTGGTGTCTTTGGTAGGGATTGCAGAGTAAATAGCATAAAGAGAAAGTAGGGACAGTTAATTGTATCTTGTCAGGAAATCTGTATGTTAAAACCAAGGAATAACCTTTCCTATGAATCTTCTCCACTGCTTTTTCTAGGATCTCAAAGACTCATGGATGCAATGTTTGCCCTCATCTTTAGAGAGATGATTGTTCTCACTTGATGTTTGAAATGGCAATTCCAAACCATGCTCCTTTCCATTTCTGACCACTCTATTGACTTTTTTGGCTCATGCTTTCAAACTCTCTTGCTTCTTCCATGTCTGTATTTATCATTCCAGGTGAATTTTTTGAGTTATGTGGCACTTGCAACAGCAGCTCTTCCCACCCTGGAGAAGAACAGAGGTGCTCTGGTGGTTGTTTCTTCCCTCACAGGTTGGTGGCTGTACCTGGAGTAAGTGCTGGCCTAGTGGAAACAATGGTTCCCAGTACTGTTCATATATACTGTTCATATTTCTCTGCTGTTCAGCTCCTAAACACATTTTCAAACTGTGCTTTTCATAGTAGATAATAATATTATAATAAATATAGAAGTATAATATAATAATACTTATTCTAATCTTATATAAAGGGACACTCACCTGAGTAGGAATTGATGCAGTATGACAAGGCCTGCACCTTTTTCCAGATTCCCTCTCCATGGATCCTCCTTACAGTCAGTTTCCTGTTTTCCATTCTTTCCTTTCCCTTTTCAGGGAAAATGCCAACTCCCTTCACCACTTCTTACTCTGCCACCAAGTTTGCACTGGATGGATTCTTCAGCTCACTACGCCATGAGCTCATCATGCAGAAGAAAAATGTGTCTGTCACACTGTGCATCCTGGGCCTGATTGATACTGATTCAGCACTGGAGTACACCAGGTATGTATTTGGGAGAGAGTTTGTCTGCAGGAGTGTGTCTCTTTTGGAAAACATGCAAAAAAAAAATGCACAGCAAACTCTGTTTGAGAGGGTGTGTGCATCTGTTTGGGGAGAGTGCACCTGCCTGGGTACATCCTGGGGGTTGTTCATTATGGAACAGGCAGAGCCCTGTGGGGTCAGTCTGCCCAGCTCAAACCCCAGCAGGGACTGCCTGGCTTTGAGTGACCCTCTGCCCATTCCCTTGCAGGGGCAAAGTGCACCTCAGTGCCTCTCCTGCTCCCGAGGCCGCGCTCGCCATCATCCGGGGCGGAGCCACTCGGCTGCCAGAGGTTTTCTACCCGCGGTGGCTGCAGCAGCTCTGCTGCCTCTGGGCTCTGTTCCCCAGCAGCGGGAACCAGGTGCTCCGGACTTTCTATAACTACAGCAGTCCTTAATGCCCAGTCCCCTCCCATCCTATTTCCCTTCTAATCACATTCATGCCATCCCACTAAGCATCCAACTCAACCACTGGTGTCCAGCAGGAGCAGGGCAGCAGTGGTGGCAAAGTCTCCTTTTCCTAACATGACTCGTGGTCTCTCATCCTGCTTCAGCCATGGCTCTGCTGCTGCTATCCATCAGTAAGTTCACTCTGTCTTAGTTCTCCTCCCATCTCCCCTCTTCCTTCAGCCTCACCTGTCTGCTTTGACTGCATCCAGCCTTCTCTCAGCCCCAGCTTTAACCCCTGTCTGTCTGCACAGGATGTCCTGGAATGTCTGTACATTCTTGGGATATCCTCCTCCGCTACTTCATTGTTTTTTGGATTCCCTGAACCTTCTTGCTTCCTGTAAGTAGAATTTTAATCTCTATTTTAATTAAATAAGTTTTTATTGTGTTGGTATTATGGGTTGATGCTTCCTCTGTGAAGAAATATTGGTCCCCTGGATTCTGTGGGCCAACGCCTGTTCGCTGACCCCACAGGACCCGTTAAATTAGCCCAGGGCTTTGGCAATGTCTTCAAGTGTAAGCATTACCTAAAAGCAGGTGCAACTAACAGCATGAAGTAGAGCTCCAGTTACTTAGCAAGTAAAACTTTTATTAAATAAATTTAGGATTTTTTTTTTGACCAGAGTGAGGAATTTGACATTGACAAAGCTTGTATCGCACCTGTAACATTGTACAGTCACATTAGTAACTGTGATGGAAGAAACTGTAAATGCTTGTTTTAAACCAGCTTGACCTAGGATTCCCAAAGTCCTTTTTTTCCCATTTTGCATTTGTTCATCTTTTTTCTTTTTTTTTTTTTGTTTTGTTCAAAATTAGACTAAGTTTAAACTTCATGAAATTACTTGTAGCAGAAATAAAGTACATTATACAAATCACATACATAATAGATGTTAAGTATAAAAATGGTATTTACAATAAGTAAACATGGACTATAGAAACACACAGACTCTCACAGCTTCATTCACCTCTCATAACCTCTCAGCATCAGACACAGAAGGGTGGTTGAGGAAATGTGAAGGTACTTAAAGGACTGTGCCACAAACACCTGAACAAAGGGCAAACTGGAGGAGAATGAGAGTTGGCCAAGATTCTCCAAAATCCCCATAGCTCACTTCAGTATCAATTGCACCAACTTTGCCCCACCAACTCTCTGTCCCTATTTCAATGTGCTCACACACCCTCACACACACACCAATGTTTGTGGTACCTTATCAAACTCTGGAATATTGAAAACGTTCATTCCTTAATCACTCTGGGGTTTGTTGGTCTGTTCTGCCTTGCTTTCCTTTCCTTACTTTTGTAGAAACTTGAAGAGACTGTTCCAAACAAAAAGGGATGTGCCTTGTCAAGATGACACACACTCCCCACTCCCAGGGGATCATTTTAAATCCAGTTCTGAACTACATTCTGTGCTTTAGAGTTTGTGTATATAGTGTATAGAGCTGTCCCTACATATATATATATGTGTGTATATATATATATATATGTATATGCTGCATAATGTATAATCTGTCTCTTGGAGGGGGCGCTGGGGGAAAACATCCCAGAATGGAACCCTCTTTCATCCTATTTTCCTTGCATCTGCTGGGGAAAGCTTTGCAGTGGGTGCATGAGGAGAGTCCTCCTGCTGAATTCAGAGGGAGAAAATGTCCTGTTTCATCTGGAATGAGCACTGCCAACTCCCTGTGCTGGTATCTGACACAGGGAGGCAGTGTGCAGCCCCTGGGAGGCTTCTCTGACTGTGCTGGAGATTGCATCTGCTCACACTCTCATCTTCTCCTGCCTTCATCAGGAAAATGCTGTTGCCATGGAGAGCTGTGAAACACGGGTCTGTGCCATGTGTGGGGAGGCAGTGCAGTTCCTCTAAGTAAGGGGACTGGTTTCCTGTGCTTTCAGCCTAATCAGGGAATGCTCAGGGTAGGGGCTGGCACCACATCCCAGGAGCTTTGTCTGCAGAAGCCCTTGGAAAGGTAAGACAGAGCTCTCTTGATCCTTAACCAGGCTGGTGCTAAGGTGGATGAGTGACTCAAGCTGAGCAGCTGACTGTGCCCTAATCCTGGAGGAATGTATTTCTCCTTCTTCTTGCTCATGTTGAGCAGAGAGATGTGCTCCTCTCTCTCTCCCCAACCCACTCCCAGTCCCCCCCTCCAAAACGTTCAGGCCTATCTGCAGTGCGTGCTGAGAAGACACTGTTGCAAAGGCAAACCCCTAATTTCCAATACCTCTTGCAAGCAGTCAGTCTCTGAATGGAAAAGTTTGGTCCTGTGAGCTAGTTTAAAAAAAAATAGAGACTGTATATATTTATAGTTATCTATGAAAGGGCCAGAAACAGAGCAGAAGGGAGGGAGGGATGGAAATAAATTTCCACACATCACTGCAGTAACCTAGAGACACACCATGGGTTTGCTTGGTCCATGTACTCCAGCCACACCCCGAGAGGAAGAGCTCCGTGTCCCAGGGGCTGCTGGTTTGCTGGTCCCTTTGCTTTGCACCACGTTAGCAGCAAATTTGCGAGTCCAGGCGTGGCAAGAATCTTCCTCCTGGGCAGATATTGAGCCTTCTCTTTAATTGCATGTCTTGGAGAGGAGGGGAGGAGGAAGATGGGGTGGGTAAGGTGGGAAGCCGAGGAAGGAAAGGGGTGGTGTCAAAAGAGTCGATAAATTTACTGGCCTCTCTGAAAATCAACCTGAAGCAGAAATTCTTCCTCTGGACTTTCCCTTCACCTGAACAGAAAGGGAGGAGGGAGGGAATTGGGAGATTAGGAGGACATCTATGCAAATCTCAGGCTTTGAGCTGCTGCTGCTGCTTAAACGTGGAGGACTCTGACCCAAATCAGATCAGCCCTCCCTTGCTCTCCATCTGTAGGCTGGCAGGAGCTGGCTCTTGGACAGGAGCCCTTCAGGGTCTCACCTTTTCTCTGCTTTTCTGTGATCCCTGTGAATCATGGGATTGTCTCTTCTTACCCCAGCAAGCATTCTTTGCAGACTAACTTCAGGGCCCGTGTAACAAATTAAAACTACTGGGGTTTAAAACCTTTTTAGGCAGTCAAAAGCTTTTTGGGAGCAGTTGGACAGCAGAGTAAAACCTTGCTTAGACCACAAACCGGCTACTGGAACCATCTGCGTGTCAGGGCCCCGAGGGCACTCACAGGCCTTGATGAACTTGACCAGCCTCACCTGCAATGTCTGTCCACACTCTGTCCATGGGTGCAAGAGTCTCCTTACAGCTCTGTGCTATCAGCCTCTGGCTGATCTACAGCATGGAAGTACCAGTCTCCACCTGTCCATGGAGCTGTCCTGCCCATGGATGTCATTACCTGGGCTCCAACCCTTGGACTGGCTTCCCACTTCAGTGTTTAGTTAATGTCATTATGGACTTGCCTGGCAAGCACTGGATTATGTCTAACTCTATTCACCTTCACCTGACCTGAGTCTGATCTTGACTCTCTGGCTTGGCTTTGGGCTTGCCCCATTGCCACAGATTTGCCTGATGATTGTTGAACCTGGCCATCATCTCCAGGCCTGCTCTGGTCACCCTGCACAGGTGAACCTCTGCCCCACCAGCTGTATCACTGCCTCCACTCCTGGCCTCCCACTCTGCAGGGAGCAGCTGGAGCCCTGACCAGAGCTGTGCCCTGCTGGTGGCAGTTTACCTGTGCTGCAGAAGTGACTCCTGCTTGCTCACTGCTGTCAGTAGGGATGGTTGGAATCCTTGGGCCGTTTCAACTGGACCTTCAAGCGTTTCATGCCAATCTGGAAGCCATTCATGGCCTGGATAGCAGTCTGTGCACTGGATGGGTTGTCAAAGCTCACAAAACCTGAAGGAAGGACACAGGGTGGATGACAATGGCACTGTTTGTGCCATGCCCAGTATGGGTGTCATAGTTACTGATCATGCTTCCCTTGCCTGCACTTACCAAAACACTTGCTCTGATTGGTGGCACGATCCATGAACACCTTTGAGGAGATGATATTGCCAAAGGGCAGGAACATCTGCATCAACTCGTTGTCTCCAAACTCCTGGGGGAGATGGTAGATGAAGAGATTGCAGCCTTCAGGACCTGCAGGTGCGGGGGCGATGGGGAAGGACAAAACAGAAAGCCCCCAAAGGGCAGGGGAAGAGAAATGGGCTCAACTCACAGCAGAGCACTGCAGGAGAGCCATAGCACTGCCTCCTTCTGCTCTGACCTCCCCTTGCTTGTCTCTGTCACTGGTCCACAAAGGGTTCTGAGGGCTCCCTAAGAGCAACTGGGATGCTCTACACAAAACTAGAGATTCTGAAGAGCAGATTCTCTTTCAAATCTTGCCTAGTTCCTACACAGGGTGCTGCACACAACCAGCTCTGTGAGGGTCTGGATGCTGTTTTGCTGAAAGGAAATCAGCTGAGGTGAGACCTCACAGCTATCCCAGTCCTAGGAGAGCAGCAGACACTGCTGTGTGAAAGCTGCTGCTGTAGCACTCCCTGCAGTGGTGCCTGCAGTCTCATAAGCCACAACCTTAACAGGAACCTCCTGGATTGCCACACATCCAATTCATGGGCTGACCTGGTCCTGTCCACTCCTTCACTTGCTCTTTATGAGCACAAGAAGCTGCTCCCTTGGTGACACTTGCTCTACTAATGAGGAGCAGAGAGAGAATGCCTTTGCCTCCAAATTCTATTCAGGCCAGTTTTGAAATAAGTTGAAAAATAAATTCAGTAGGCTATGAAAGCTGAAAAGAGAGGAGAATGCATTGGAGAGGCTGGATTGACTGGGTCCACTGTGGTTCTGGATCAGCAAAGAGGGGGATGAGTGCTCTTTGTCCCTGACTGCATAGGGAAGGTGCTGACTCTCAGCCCCTTTGGTGTGAAAGGTGTTCCAGAGCCTACAGCCCCCTTGTACCCGGCAGCATCTGGCCAGGTGAGCTCAGGAAGTTTGCACAAGCATCCCATGATCCTTCCCAGTCCACTCACTGCACACATGTGGTTGTTTCCATACCCCAGGTCCAGCATTAAAGATCAGTGGACAAAAGTTAGTGCTGTCTCCTCTCCATTGTCTCCATGGTGCAGAGGAAGAGCTCCACAAATCCCACCCACACCACTGGACACCTCTATTCCCACTCTGATCCTCACCTTCTCGCTGCTGCTGCTGCAGGATGGGAGGTTGCTGAGGGATGCTCTGTGCAATGGGGGTGATGGTGGTGGTTGGATACACAGCTGTAGCCCAAGGAGACAGAACAAATCATTTACCTGAGGATCTGGTCAGCCACACAACGGCCTGAGGGAGACAAGGGAAGCTGGTACCTGCATACTGCTGAACTCCTGTGAAGGCTGGGTGCAAAGTCTCTGCTACTGAAGGGCTCTGGGCTGCAGAGAAAAACACAATCAGAAGCACAGCAAGGGAATCACTCATGCATTCTGTGTATGTGTGTAGTGTTGTTTCCCACCCTCGCCCCCAAGTTGAGTCTCAGTGCCTGGCTGGGAGGGAGCTACAAAAGTGTTCTATGTGGGGAATCCAGGAAAGAGGAACTAACTGCAGTTCCTTAGGTCTCTGTATGGTGGGTTTTTTATTGCTCTCAATACCTGAATATGGCACAAGGCCATTGGTGTAAACTGTTTCCAAGGTTGGATGCCCATTTGGGAATGGTACCACTCCAGTGAATCCATTGGAAATGGGTGCCACCAGTCCTGGCACTGCTGCTGTTCCCAGGAGAGGTGGTGAATGTAGCCCTGGAGAACAAGAAGAGAGGACAACCCATGAAAGTCAAGGTTCCACAAAGTCCCTGCTCCCCCCTTCCACCTGCCTGGCAAGACTGCTGTGTATGAAGCCATTATGTCTTCTGTTTGGCATGTGGAAATGACAGACTGGTGCTGGAGCCTTCACAAAATTAAGAGGCAGCACTAGTGAAGAGTGTGTGCAGAACTGCCAGTCCTGAGCGCTGTCAGAGCTTTGGGGAGGAACATCTTTGATCTGGGTTTGCTCAGCACCTGGCGGGACACATGCCTGTTCTGACAGGGGTTTGGACCAAATATGCATTATTGCTGTGGGATGATGATCATGAACAACAGCACTGCCCACCTCAGAGTGAAGTGCAGTGCTGGTCCTTCCTTACTAAAACCACAGCCAAAATGCACGGCAGTAGGGCAGGAGGATGTGTTGAGCACAGGAAGGTGTCAGGGGGGTTGCAGCAATTTGTGCAGAGCAGAGACTGCTGTGCTCAGAGGCTGCACTGTTAGAAAGGAGAGAGCTAATGCAGCTGCTGAGTGTGGAGGTGCAGAACTGTTTTACCTGGGTGGGCCCCGTGCCGAGTGCTGGGGCAGGAGGCTCCCTGGCCGAGCAGGCCCTCACCTGACGCTGGTGCAATGGGAGTGGCTGGCAGCCCGTTGAGACTGACGGCACCGATCTGCTGGATGTGGCACGGGGAGAAGGCGACGCCCGGGCTCAGGTAGCTGCCGTGGGAGGTGGAGAGAACCGTGGTCTGCTGCTGCATCAGCTGCAAAGCAGGACCGTGCAGTCAGGGCCCAGTGCTGCCTGGGGCCTCCCGCTGCCAGGGCCCTGCACAGCTGGGGGAGGCTGTGCAGACCAGCCCGGCTGCTGCCTTGTCACCTCCCCAAAGTCCTGGAGCTTCCCCTGACACCACCAGATCTGCTGGGGTGGGCAGTGGTGGCTGTCCTCCCCAGGCCCAGTCCCCACACCTGCGGCCCATGCAGTCCCTGCAGCTCCTGCCAACGTGGCACAGTGGCCTGGTCACCCATAGGAGCCCCCAAGAGCTGGGCACAGCTCCCCATCCTGCAGGCAGGGGACACAGCTCAGGGGGCATCCCAGTCCACAAAGCCAGGGCCACAGCTGGGCACCCCATGCCTTGCCCTCCCCATGGGACAGCAGCCTCGAGGTGTCTCAGCTCACTCAGCTGGGCACTGGGGCATCAGGATGGGCCCCTTTGCCTCAGAGAGCTCCTGCAGTGGGCAGGGAGCAGGGCAGGGCTGTGCTCCTGCTGGCACCCAGGAGCACCAACTCCCCACAGCCCCTTGCACAGTCAGGCACAGGCTTCCCTCTCTGGTCACTTCTGGGACAGTGCCAGATATTAAATAACACAGCTTTTACTCGAGGAACAGGGTCCAAATCCCTCTGCTTTTGCCCAGCCTCAGCAAGCAGAAGGTGCTGGAGACATACAGGGCTCGCTCTGGCATGGGCACCCTGCCATGCAAGCAGGTGTGTGCCCAGGCCCAGTTCTTGTGGCCTGCTTTGCCCTCAGAGGTCTGGCCCAGGACCCACTGAGCTCAGCCTGTCCCCTGGCACTAGCCTGCACCCTGGGGCCAGGGGACATCAGCTCCTCGTGGTGCCACGACACACCTGCTAAGGCAGAGATGCACAGTACAAAAGGAAGGGTGGGAGGGTTGGGAGGAGGATTAAGAGAAGAAAAAAATCCTTCTGGTCCTATTTGACCATCAGGGGGAGCATAAGATGCCCTTAGAGTGCAGTGGCAACAAAGACTTAGTTCTGGATGCAAAATTATCCAGCCCCTTTACCAGCTTTGTCTTCACATCAAGCAAGAAGAGCAGAGGATGCACAACCATGGTTCTTAGGAAACCAGAGGTTCTCAGGAGGAGCTGAGGGGTGACACAAGGCAAAACCCAAGAAAACCCAAGAAAACAACAAAAGTCTTCCTGAAAATGGCACATCCCACTGTCTGCTTTGCAACACAAACACACAGCTTTCCAGGAACCTACCTCTTCTCAAAGGGCTGGAGCCAGTAACTTAGTTTGGCTCAGGGCTCTGCTGAAGGATCTGGTAACTGTGAAAAGTTCATGGCTAGCTAAACCTCCTAATTTCCTCCACAGAGAAGGTGAACGTTGCTTTTGCATAAAAAGAAGGGGAATTTCATGGCATTGCTGCCTCAGTAAGCTGGCACAAGGAGAGGTGTGAAATTGGCTCAAGCCCTTTTTGGGGATGGGTGAGCACTCCCAGGCCCATCCCAATGCAGGCGATCCGGGGGCAGGGTGACTGACAGCACAGGGGTCACTCCTGTGCCATTCCAGAAAGGAAAAGCCCTGGTATCACCTCTCTGTTCACCACCCCATCATCCCTGGCCCCCCTGGAGCTGGACTCACTCCTGTCACTGGGACACCCACCCTGATCCAGGGCTGCAGTGAAACGTGGCCTCCTCGGGGTCACAGGGCCCTGCTGAGCCTTGGTGCAAAAGCCCCCATGTGTTCTGCTCCTGTCCCCACACTGTCCCCACTCCAGGCTGCAGGAACCAGCACATTTCCTACCCACTATGTGAATACTGATCTTCACTTTTCTCCTTAATGCCTGTTCTGTGCAGGGCTCTGGCTGGACCACGGCCTCCATCCAGCTTCATGAGCACCAAACTGGCACTGTGGAACTGTTCTCATCCCTTACATAAAATTACCATAATGAACCATAAGAGCAGAAATAAAAGGGGGGAGGGGAGGTGTGAACGAATTATGTTTTGTGTTTGGAACTAATTGATTTATGATATACAAGAAATATTCAAGCATTATAAGCACTTAGTAAATTGCTCTAGCTGCTTTTTTAGGACTTCAAGCTTCTTTTATATTGATTTTTTTTTCAGCTCTCAAACATTTCCCTGAGTCCACCTGAATGAACTTGTTGAATAAAATGAACTCATTTGTAGAGGCACTTGGGATCAAAACCTGATTTAAGCACTGAAATAAACTGCTTTCAGGTGCTTAGCTAGTTGTACTTCCCAGATGAGACTTTTTCTTACAGTTTCAGCTAACATGCACTGTTTGACTATTTTAAGTATCTTATTTTGCATATTTGCATAGGTCTGAATAACTTTAGACTGAAGTTAGTACATGATTATTTCATGTTTAATTTCAGATAAGTTTTTAAAGGAAAATGTCATTAATACAAATGTAAAACAGACAACTGAAAACAAAAACAAAACAACCCAGGCTCCAAACTTCTTCCTAAACTCCTGGGGACCACTTTGGCATGGTAAGACAGCAACCCCCATGGGGAAAGGGAGAGGAAGCTGTTGTGTATTAAATTATGGCTACAAGAACCTGTGATGCCTCTGATGTACCAGTTCACCCCAGCAGCACTCGCTCCTGTCAGTCTGGTTCAGCCACATCCATGATGGTCAGCTGCATCTCCCAGCCCTGGGGGGAACCTTGGGTGAACCATCTTCTGCTCCAAGCCCAGAGTCAGGAAGGCATGAGGGATTTTGGGCTTCCCCTGAGCCCTGACTTAGCAGAGGTGCCAGCTCCCAAGGGCTGCCCATGGCAGAGCATTTCCAGGAACCATAAGGAGGTTCAGCATGGAAATGCCTCTCTTTTGCCCCCAGTTCCAGAGATGTTAGATGGCATTTCAGAGGGCTGATTCCCTCTCCCTCTGATGGTGGCACTGTGTGGGTGAGGACTGGCTGGGATCTCTCCTCCAGCAGGGAGACCAAGGACAAGGATGGCAAAGAGAAGAAACAGCCAGGTGTGAGGTCAGTGCCTCAGGAAAAAAAAAAAAGGAGAACCAAAACCAGTGGAAAGTAAAAGGAGAGGAAGGAAAAAAAATCCCCAAAAAGTGGGAGACAGGCTGAGTCTGGACTCAAGGGGAAAGCCAAAACAAAGTCACAGAGCAGGAAGGCCAATAGAGAATCAGAGACAAAGCAACACAGTAACACACACAGCTGAGGAGAAAGAAGATGCAGACAAGCAAGGAGGCACAGCTTAGACCTCACTGCATTCTTGTCATCAGCAGGGGCTCCTGAAGATTAAAAGATTGAGTCTGGAAGCTCTCACTGCTCTTCCTCCTTACACAGCCTGGACCTCAAGCTGATAAAGCCCCTCCTGCCATCATAACCTCACTGTGGGGTCCATTCCTGCCTTCTCCACCACCACACCATGCCCAGGTCAGGGCCATCTCTAGGACAGCAGGAGACACACCAGGATGATCATCTCATGGCTGACCCACAGCTAAGATAAGCTACAACTTTTGACCTCAGGTGCAGCTGGCTCCTGGGCTGGACAGAAAAGAAGGGTCCTGGCAAAAGGTGGTGCCTGACCAGAAAGGGTTCTTCAAATAATCTGTGCTGGACCAATTCTATGCTTGGCTTGCAAAATTCTCCAAAGTTGTGGAGCCTCATATGTATTTCCCGTTTTTCTTATCCATACTCTTGTCACACGTTTAAAAGGCATTTGGCACTTTCTGGGGAATCTTTGAGAGGAAATGGGCAACAACTGAGAAGCAGCTCCTTCTCTGTCACGTGAATGAAAGGAAGGCACATCAAGGAGCTGCTGAGGCTGGAGGAGAAGGAGGTGTCCACATATATCAGAAGAACAAGGTTTATTTGCACTCCCCCTGGAAAATTACTTTCAGTTACAGTATCTACTTTTGAGTTCTTTGTCCACACAAGAATCTCTCCTGCCTTCAGCAATTTCTGAACCTCCTTCCATGGGCTTTACATTTGGCAGCAGAGACCTGAAAATGACAGTTACCAAGAAGGCTCAAAAAATGCTCCACCACAGCTGATGTGGGACTGGTTGAGTTTGGGACCTACCTCGAACATCAACAGCAATTGCCACCATGGCTCCAAGGCAAGGAGGTTCTCTCACTAAAACTCAAAGCACAGCCAGGCTGCTGAAACACCTCTGGCTCTCTGCTACCCACTGCTCCCTCACCTTGCAAACCCCACAGTCTCACTGGCCAAGTGAGAAAACCTGGGAGCCAAGGACAGCACAGGTGGAAACAGGGCCCTCCTGGGGACTTCAGCAGAGAAATAAACCTGTGAAGCTGGGCCCAGAGCTCTCCTGGTGCTCCAAAACCAGAGAGACACACATTGGTGCCACAGGCCCAGAGGAAGGGTTCACATGTCTGGCAGACATCACCTGGGAAACACAGCTCTGAGCTGTCATAACAAGACAGAAAGGTACTGGGTCATCACTGACCTGTTCCCAACACCTCCACATCAGAGAAATCCCAGGCTCACTTTGAGGAAGCCCCAGCTCTCCCGTGCCCCCCCATTCCAGGATAAAAACGCACAAAAACTGTGCAAGACAAGGCAGCTGACTGGAGAAAGGAGCCAGGAGCGCTCCCAGGTGCTGGGAAGCTTTCCCACAGCTGCCAGGAGATCAGTTTGTGGTGTCCCAGGGGCTGCCCGGGGCCAGCAGGGCAGCGTTCCCCACCCCCCCCGCGGGATACTCACAGCCTGCGCATAGGCGCTGTATGGGCTGAACGGCAGGGAGAGAGATGGAGTGAAAATGCCCAGCTGCCCCACCATTTGCTGCATACGGCGGAGGGTCCTCTCCTTATCTGTGTCAGCAAACTTCACCACTAGACTGGAGGAGGCACCCTAGGCACAGAGAGAGGAGACAGAGAGGAGGCAGGAGAGAGGAGGCGTGGGACAGCCAGAGAGTCAGCGGGCAGGCAAGGGAGGACGGGGCAGGACAGGCGGCAGAGAGAAGTGGAAAGAGGAGCAGAAGAGCAAATACTGGTGTGGAAGTGCTGGGGAGCTGCCTGGAACCTGGGCTGTGCCCTTCCCCATCTGTCTGTCCATCCAACCCTTCCCTCTCATGCCCTTCCCCTCACACCTGAGCCTCGCACAGCTGCCCACGTGGATGCACACACCCCTGGCTGCATTCACCAGGGGATGGTGCAGCCAGGGACATCCAAGGCATGGATGGCCACAAGCACCATCTTTCCACCATCATGAGCTTGGCTGGACAGGCAGAGCAGCTCCTGGCAGCTGGGAATTCCCCTGCTGCAGCAGTGCACTGTCCTGTCCATCAGGTGTCCCAATTACAGGTTGGAGATTGCCAGAGATGAGGCCACAGCTGCAGCTCCACTTGCACGGGAAGGCCCAGCTACAGCCACACCACCCCACACAAGGCACAAGGGGTTCCCACCCACACCCAGCCCGCCCCAGAGGCCTCCTCTACTGCCTAAATAAGAGAAGCCAAGAAGTGTGCTCAGACACTGAAGCCCTGACCACCCACATGGCTGAACTGTCAGCTTTCACCCTGCTCAGTTTTGAACTACCCCAGGTAGCTGTTTCCAAGACAAAATCATGGCCTGGTTTTTGGCTCTCTTTTCTTTAGCTTTTATTGCTGTGAGTGCTGGCACTGCCAGTCTGGACAAACACAGCCACAAACAGCAGCCCAGGGGACAGGATGGTCACTAAGAGTGGAGCACAGATGTGCACACACCCCCCACACACCTCCCAACCACACCAGCTGGATACTGCAGTTGAACCTGTCGTGGTTTTTTGGAGAGTGTGTGGAGGTCCCTGCAACAGGGAAATGGGACAAGGATTAGTAAGAGGGTAGGTCCCCTGGCCTTATACTCACGGGCATTGTCTGGCTGCCATGGAGTGCGTGGATTGCTGCCTGAGCCTCTGTGTGAGATGAGAACTTTACAAAAGCACAGCCTGGAAAGGGACAGAAAGAGCACAGGAGATTGCAGTGACAGGACTGCTGTGAAAGTGCCATCACGCAAGAGACAGTGTCTGTATCTCAGGTAAGGCAAAGGAAAGCCACCCCAAGGAAGCAGGGAACAAAAAGGATGACTCATCCCAAGTCCTCTATCCTGGAAAAAAGAGGAAGGGTCTCAAATTATTACTTCAATGATATACCCTGCAGATGATGACACCATCTCCACCCTTGCCCCTGATCAGCTCTTCCCCAAATTCACTGTGGACTCCTCATTGTGGGTACAAACACTTCAACCTGCAGCCCCAGACAGACAGAACAGGCTCAGAGTGACCCTGATAGCTCAGCCACTCATCGTGCTCTGCCTCCCCTCCTGTTCCCTCAGTCTCTGCCCACCTTCCCCAATCCTTCCTGGCAGCAGAGGACTCTTCCTACTCCCTATTCCTGGCTGTTTCAAGGGTTCCCATAAATAAGAGCCCCAGTGGGAAGGTGAGGCTGGTGAGCACTATGCAGAGCAGGGACAGGGGGCAGGACACACACAGGGTTCACACCTTTGCTGTTCCCATCAGGTCCACGGAGCACCGTGCATTCATCAATGACCCCAAATGGTTCAAAGAGCCGGAGCACGTCATCCTCAGACTGCTGCTTATTTAACATGCCCACAAAGAGCTTCCTGTCCCCTAGGGGCAAACACAGAAACATCAACCTTCTATGAGGCTTGCAGTCCAGAGCAGGAGGAGAGGAACACTTAAGCACAAAACAGCTTGGTGTTAAAAACATGCCTGGCATGGAAATGATTTGCTGTTGGCTGAAATGCTTCCAGGGGTGAGAATGCAGGGTCTGCCCAAGATCCTCACACCTTCAAGGGTTTCTGTGGCTTCCCCTGTCCTACCCTCCCACAGGAAAAACAAAAGATTTATCATTTCCCTTCATTAATTAGCCTTTTACTTTGAACAATCCATCAGAAATGATAGTAAGGAAAACTTTCTGGGCAATCCCACTCCTATTGGTCAGCATGTGAGGTCCAACAGGTGCTTAGGAGATACAGCAGGCCAACTGAGGCAGGGTGATGTATTCCAGGGCCTTTGACTTCTGCCACCTTTCTCCTTCTCTCCAAGACCACTATTTCCTTAGCTGCCATGTAACCAAGCACCTTGATTTCCATTTGCCCTTCCCCACTCCAGTCTAACCAGCTGTTTCCTAAGGCCTGGGATAAGCCCTGGCATCCTGAGTCCCAAACTGCCTCACCGTAGGATCACCCAAATACCAGACAGTTGGGTGAAGGCCAACCATCAGCTCCATGGTCCCTGCTCTCCCCTCTCCAGTGGCATTGTGTACCTGTGTCATACTGGCAGGGAGGAGGAAGAGTGGCCAACACACCCAGGACTTTGAGCTCAGAGTCATTCTGGGTTCCTCCTCAGAAGAAAGAAGTGAGGATTATGGTTTTATTGGGATGGGTAAGTGTGGAGCCAAGAAAGGTGCAGAGTGCCTTCTGCCACTCTCTCCCCGCAGCAGCACCCACAGGGGGCCCATCCCATGTCTGATGCTGTCCAGTCAAGCACAAACACAGCAGTGTTTGGGGCAGCACCCACCCCAGACTGATGTGAACAGCAGTAAAGCAGCACAACACTGAAATCCCAGCCTAAACACCAGCCCAATCTCCGGTTTTGCCAGGAAAGAGTTGTGCCAGCTCCAGAGTTCACCCTCCCCCACTGCCCCAGATCTGTGTGGGGGGACACGGCCAGGGGAGGGAAGGTGTCGGGCTGTGGCTCCGGAGCAGCCGTGCCAGAGGATCCCTCATTGTTAGCGACAGGATCCGAGGGGCTGCCTCCAAACAAACCTCAATGCAATGTGACGCACGTCAGGGGCAATAGCAAGGGAGCTGCTCTGTTTGAGAGTGCAGTGACCTGAAAAACAACAGGTCTTGGAGCTACAGCAGCAGAGCAGCTCCGGGGGGTGCTGTGTGTGGATGGCAAGGATGGCACAGGACACATTCATGCTGTCACTAAGGCTCACCCCAGCCCCAGCCCTGCTCCCCCTGGCTCAGGGGATGGTTCCCCATCCAGGGAAGGAAGGAAGGCACCTTCCCCACTGCTCAGCCAAGTGCAAACACGCTCAGCAGCACACACAGGCAGGACCTACCCGTGCCATGGGTCCCTCACAGAAAAGCAGATGCACACACACAGCGCTACTGGACGAGCACAAAGGCTCCCACATGTCCAGGAGTCCACTTTGACACTGACCCAACCCCCAGGGGTGCCTTCCCAAACCAAATTCCTTAGGGAGCAAGAGGAATGTTCTCACAGACACACTCACCCAGCATGCAGACACCACAGGGAGTCACCTCACCTTGCCCTTATATTGAAGCACAGGCTCAGCCAGGCACAGCTCTCCTGTAACCCCAGGCAGACATCTGCCACTTGTGTCTACCACACATGAAATGTTGGAACTGCTACAGCCCAGGCTCTTAACCCACTCCCAAACAGATACTCCTGATTTATATAACTAGAAGTGGCTGAAATACATGGCTTTGCATCTTTTTTTAAAGGCCAGATTTTCCAGCTTCCCTGTTTTCATGATTCCCTGTGTAACTATACCCATGGGAATTTCAGCCCCTTCTGTTTTCCTTGGGATTCTTTCTACATTTCTCCCTGCACCTGCATGGCAATGGCTGCCTTTGGAGACATTATTTCAGCTGATTGAGTCCATTCAAGTCGGTGATGTCCAATAATCCCCAGCCAAGGCACAGGAGTTCATAAAGCAGGTGCTGTTCAGCTGCCTTCTGAGCAGGGAGACAGCACCTGCCCCCACAAGGGCCAGCTCAGGAGTGCTGGTGGTCAAACCAACCAAAAAACAACACACAGAGAAGGTGAAAAATCTGACTGGAAGAAGGATGTTGAAAAAAAAAGGGACTGGACAGGAACAGATTTACTGGGTAGTGAAGAGGAGCATGAAAACTGAAGGAGCAGTAGCTCTGTGCTCTGACTGACATCACCTGGTGCCAGATGTGAGCCCAGTTTGGCCACAGCAGGGGACACTGGAGCTCTGTAGGATTCCCCCTTCCTCCCCCCTAAATCTCCATTGCAGCTGCAACCAGGCCTTAATTCAGACAGGTGCACCATGCTGCAGCCTTTGGATGGCAAACATGGGAAGCTCCTTAAAAAAATCATCAACAAAGAGGAAAAATACACTGGGAAATACTTATACTGGCTTTAGGTGCTGTGAAATAATCTTCTGTTCTTTGAAGTAGCAAGCAAATAACTGTGGGCTAAGATTTGACAGCCAGAAATGCATCTCATGGTTTTGCCTTTCTGTTCAGGAACTCCTGACTGGCTGAGGCAGGAGGCCAGGGGGTGTTGAGACATCTGGGAAAATCAGTTATCCTACAACTTGCAACCAAATCAACATCAAATTATGAGTTACTCATTATTTCCTCCTTCAGAGAACCCTCACATTTCCTGGGTAATTCCTGTGGTTTCTTCCTCACACCATTTCTGTTGAATCAAAAGCATTTTTCTTTACCCTGCCCTGTGGGAAAAGTCCGTTGAAACAGCAAAAGCTCCATCCTTGCAGCTTTACAGGTCTTCTGTTGCCTGACAGGGCTCACTAACAGAACCTTTTGAGGTGCTACCTTCATGTGGGAATTTCAGCTTTCCTTTTTGGAATTTGGAAGGAAAAAAAAAAAGCCAGTCTTCCTGGCTATGCAGCACAGGTTAAAACTGTGACACCTTAGGGACTCAAGCTATAAAGGCAAATATAAATACACATATCTATGGGTTTGGAATCTTTTCTGAATGCCCAGAAGAGCAATAGTAAAAGGGAATGACATCACTAACAACAATAAGATTTTTTTCAGTGAATCCTGCTTCATACAGCCCAGTTCTGAAGACCACACATAGAAAAAGGATCCAGCCTGTTCCCTTTGGATGGCTCTGCAGCAGCTGTGGACCTCTGAAAGGGCTCTTCTGCTGCTGACCTCCCCCTCTCTGTATCTTGGAGTCCAACACATGATCCGGGATCCTCTCGATTCCGTCAGCTTCCAAACAGGGCTGTTCTCCCACAATATCCAGGCTGACTCATCCCTCCCCAGCCGGGCTGGAACGCTGCAAACCCTTTCACCTGATCTGCTATCAAACCCTGTCACCTGAGCTGTGATCCTAAAGCCATCGATCCCAAACCTGCTGGCATTCTCAGGTCATCAGCTCCCTCAGCTCCCCAGCAGGGATTCCTGCAGCACTGGAAGATCTCCTGTCCCCTCCTGGCACAGCACACCCTCCCCTCCTGCTGTTTTCCCCTTCACTTTCCCTACAGCTCCTGCTTTTCACCCTCCGATTGGCAATTTCCCGTGCTGTCCAGCAAGCAGGGAAATTCACTCTGATCTCTGACTGTCGAGTTCCCATGGAAACACGCTCATAGCACCGCCAGCCACGCAGGCAGCAGGAGGGGGCCAGCACCGAGCACGATGTTGATGAAGGTACCACGGGAACGAGCCAGGGGCTGAGGCCGAATGCTGCGGCCAAGAGAGAGCACACAAGCACTGGACACAGCTCCTACAAAGCCAGTGAATTCAGGTCATCTGGCCAGCAGGCAGCAGCCAGGATCAGGGAGAGAGGGAAGCCCGCTCCTGGCTGTGGATGGCATGCAGCAAATCTCCTTGGGCAGCAGAGAGAGCTTCCGTGTCCCTGGGCAGTGCTGAACGGCTTGGGTTACCTGTCATGTCCCATCACTGCAGCCCAGTGCTGCAGACAAGCACACAAACTCCTCTGCCCCCTCTGCTCCACCTCCTCCTGGCACCCCCAGGCTCTCAGCAGAGAGCAGGGAAAAAACTGACAATGCCTGGCTCAGAATCACAGGTCCCACTCTGAACGAATGCAGGCAGCAACTTCTTCGTAGTGAATTTCTTCTGCAGGGTGCAGGAACACTTGAGCATCCAGATATCTCCACACAATCCCTACAGGGCTTGGCCAAACTGCCCCTTGGCAGAAAAATTAGCATCTCTCAGACCAAGAGACAAATTCTGGTGCTCTAACTTCATGTTCTTAATTCAGGTTGCTTCACTAGAGAAATGGCAGTCCTTGGTGAATATAAAAGAGGTTCCCTTCAAGTAGTGCCTCACTGATGCATGCAGCTATTCCCTTGATAAATTCCTAATCCATACACTTCTGCCCTGCCCCAAATCTTTCTTTCATCTCCTGCCAATGTGGGGCCATTGCCATAGGGAATGGCTCTTCCCATAACTGCAAAGTTGCTCAGCCCCTTCTCTGACAAGTGGAGCATCACAACAGAAACATCTCAGAAGAGCAACCTGTCTCAGACAAACACAGGATGCTGTCTTGATGCTGCTCCTGCCTCAGGAAAAAATCCAGTTTGTCATGGATCTTGTGGGAGCTGCCTGTTCTTGAGCTGTGCAATGAGCCTGGAGGGAGGTACCCAGGCTGCAGCAGACAGGTGTCCAGACTCCAAAGATTTCTGTTCTTGTCCATGGGAAGCAGAGTTGATGTTCTGACATTTGCAACCATTAGGGAATGTGGCACTTTTCATAAACTTAGAGGTTTCAGAGTCCAGTGCCTTGGCCAAAAGCTTGTTTCCAAATCAGCACCCTGGTTTTTAATCTGCTGACCTGTTCCAGCTTGATTTGACAGAGGCATCAGAGATGTCCCATACCAACACTTAATACCAGGTGGGTGTGTCTTGAGGAGTCCCCAGTAGTGCCCTACCAGCAAAAGAAAGATGCAGAGATGGCCTCAGCCCTGATTAGACACCAGAGACTCCAAAGTTGCACTCATCAGACACATTTTTTTTAAAATCATTGTGGTAGGGGAAGGGTTGACCACCTAATGGTTGAATCCAGAGGCAATATGAGGTGTCAGTGAGAATCCAGCCCCACCCCCTACACCCACTGCAGGCATCTCTAAAGGATCTCTCATCCATTCATAACATCATTTTCAACAGTGAGAGTGAAACATCCTGAAGATTCTGCTCTCTATTTATTGTCTATAGCAGAGTTAAGGACTTTTACTCAACTCTAAACCAAGGGCCTGAAGTAAAATGCCCAGATTTCAGTAAAACTTAGGTGTGCTATCCCTCAAGTAAATAACCAAAAGTTAGAGATTTTGACTTAAGTAGACTTTTGTTTTAAAAGGGGTATCACACAACCATAAATGCATACATTCATATAAAATATTATATCTCATGTTCTTGACAGTGCAGTAACTGACAGCCACTACAAACTGTTTGGCAATTTAAAACAAAAGCCTTCCAAATCTAAATAAAGCATGCAGGGCATGCTGTCCCACAGCACAAACCCTTCCCTGGCCTCTATTAAACTGCATTCAGGGGCAGCACCAACAGCACAGGGCATGGAGAGGCAGACGTAGGAATGGAGAGAAAAGGAATAGATCAGTAAGGCAAGGAGAAGAAGCAAAATGAGTTAATGGATTTGGAAAGGGCTAAAGTTGCAAACCTTCTCCACCTGGAGGAGGCATTTGAGCTGCTAAGAGCTCCCCATTAAATTACCAGATTCTCTTGTTCCCAACCTTCCAGCTCTGAACTTCTCAGTATATGCTGCTCTGACCAAGCTGGTCCCCTGCAGGCTGACAGCACCTCCATCTCAGGTTCCTTTCCCTTCAGACATTATTTCCCCATCATGTGATCTTTTCTGCAACAGCATTTTGGCCTTGACAATGTGCTGGGGGCTGCTGCAGGACTGAGACAGCTCAGCAGTGATGGGGGAGGCAGTGGAGGGAGCTGCAGACAGGAGAATCAGCTGCAGATCAGTGAGCTGAACACATTAAAAAGCCAGTGCTATTGCAGGGATCTGGCTCTTATTGGGCTGATCAGGATAGGAATGAAGGAACCTCTTCCCAAACGCTTCAGGAGCCACAGTGCCCCAGGTCTGTTTCAATAATGTCCTGGGACAGAGACTGCCAGGCTGATGGCACCCTCAAACAGCTGGGAAAGAGAGTGGAGGGGCCTGGTGTGCTGTCAGCTGCCTGCTGTGTCCAACTGTGTCCCTACACTGCCCTCCTCCCCCCCAGATCTCTGCCACACACAGAATCCTCCTCATACAGAGGAAGGCAGAGTCAGGACCATGTGTCTCATCTCCTGGTCCCCCTCACAAGGACAGGGCCACCAAAGGAGAAACAAGGAGAGATGACAACTACCTCCACGGCTCTCGCTGTCGGCAGGTTTCACCTGGATCGGGCGCGCCATCTGCAAGGGAAGAGAAATGCAGAGGTTATTGCTTGGCCCACTGCCCAGCACATGCTGCCAACAGGGCAGCAGCAGAGTGGCACAAGGGAAACCAAGACATTGTGATGGCAACCAGTATCCTTGAAGAAGGGATCGTTTTTTCCAAACGAAACCTGGCGTTTTTCCCTGCTCAGGTGCTCGCCCCAGAGAGCAGCTCTCCTGGAAATGCCCACCATGCATAAACCTCTGCCTCCTCAGGTGCTGCAAGTGGCACAGAAAGGACTCTGAGGAAGCAGCTCATCACCATGTGAACTGGAGCCTGAACAGTGCCCAGGGTGGCCTGAGGTGAGACTGTGCCTGGAAGCTCTTCCTGTGTCTGCACTGACACAGTGCAGGCATGGCCACGTCACCTAATTGAGCCACTTACTGTCCTTGCAACAGGGAACAGACACTGCCTCTGAACTTGGCCAGAAGCAGCACAGAAAGCAGGCATGTTGTGTTTCCCCTCCCTCAGACAGCTCTGTGCACCAGAGTAGCTCTGGAGAAGGGCAGTGCTGCTCTCCAGCAACATCTCTCATCTCTGGCCCTCAGGGGCAATGCTCAGGTTGAAAGTGGCAAAATTCCTCTCTCTTGGGTGTGGAGAAGAGGTTTTTCCTTCTCTTGCAGCCATTAGTGTCATCAGCAATAATCCAACCACACACAAGCCTGAAGGGC
Source organism: Chaetops frenatus (assembly GCA_013400775.1). Taxonomy (NCBI): domain Eukaryota; kingdom Metazoa; phylum Chordata; class Aves; order Passeriformes; family Picathartidae; genus Chaetops; species Chaetops frenatus. The sequence goes on along the minus strand of VZTR01014868.1, from coordinate 41,188 downwards.
AGCTCAGCTCACATGGTGTGGGGACTCTCCAGGTAAGACAGAAGTAGGTGCACTAAGGAACCCACAGCTTCAACTGTGTGATTTGAAAAGCAGGGCAAAACTCATCTGCTGGCAGCTGTGTGTGTCCTGTGCTGCCCAGAAAGGCAGCTGACAAGCTGTAGCCTCCTTTCCCAGCTAGCAGGATCCAACTGCACCAGAATATCCTCCAAGGAATGGTGCACAGGGCAGATTTCCACATTCACATCACATCTCACTCCATATCTCTCAGCATCATTCACAGAGGCTGACAGTGACCTGAATCAGTGACATTCATAATAAAAAACAATCAAAATATCTCAGGGAAGGCCTGCACACGAGCTGCAGGTCCAGGCATAGTCTGCCCCCTCTCTTAGGAAACCCCTGAGGAAAAACAGCAACAAAACAGAAAATGAAATCAAGCCATAGAAGCCTCCAACTGAAATGTGTTTAGAAGCCACATGCAATATGTGGAGGGCTGTCAGCCTCCAAGTGGTGGCTGAGCCAGACTGGTCACAAACCAGAGGCAGAGCCCACATTCCCAACAGCTGGAGGAAATCTGTGAGGTGGCTTTGCAGTTCACAGGACAGGGATGCCAACCAGGAGGTGACAGGCTGGCACAGCATGGCACACAGCTGGCAGCTGGGGGCTGTGAGCTGGCTTCCCCTGACTGATGGACCTCAGGCAGGACAAGCAGAGCCTGGGAGCAGGCCCATGCAATTCCTGCCTCAAGGACTGATCATGGGGCTGAGGATAATGGCCCCAGGGATGGGCTGGCAGCTCCCCAAAGGAAGGCCAAGCTGCTGCCGTGCTGCACCTTGACAGAAAACAACCTCCACCCTCCAGGACCTGCTGGATCATTTAGGGAAGAGGGAGAGGCAGCAGGCCCTTTTCCCACTCTTGATCAGCTGCATGCATTTGCAGAGCTCCTGATATCCTGCTGTTGCTGCCATGTGGCCCCAGCACTTGCAGCACTGGAACTCACCAGCCTCCAGGCTGCTGCTCCCCCCTGGAGCTGCCAAGGGCCTGCCTGGCACCTCCTTCCTGAGCTGAGTGGGATGTGGGGCAGGGATTCAGGAGTCTGCGGTCAGAGATTGTTCCACAAAGCCTGCAATTTCCTTGCTGAGAGGCTCCTGTCACTGCTCACGGTCCCTGGCAGCCTGCCTGTGTGAGCTGAGGCTGGCAGAGCTGAGGGAGCAGGCTGAGTGGGAGAGGGCAGGCAGCCCAGATGTGTGCTCAGAAGAGAGGGCTCCGTGCAGAGCCAGGAGAGGCAGCTGGCCACGTCACATCCCACTGCTCCTCCAGCACCGAGGAATAGTTTTGTTTCTACCCAGGATGCAAAACCAGAGCTAAACTAAGTGAACTGATGGGGAAGGAGACGGAGGGACAGACTCAGATCTCAGCTTCTGTGAGGAAGCCAAAGCCCCAAAGCCATTTGGGGGTAGGAGGGGCAGCAGGGATGCTGTGGAAATGAGGTGCACACACATCCAGCACCACCCTCCCAGGGATGCAGGGGCTGAGGGCGAGGAGTCGGCAAGGATGGGGGGAGACGAGGGGGAGGTTAAGTACCTGAGGCCATCTCCCTGTCCCCTCCCCCAACAGGGCTGTCACTCCAGCTCCCAGCACCTAGGATAAAGGAGGTGTTGTCATGGAAACGGTTATTCACCACATGGAACCTGACATTTGCAGTTGCCATGGAAACCAGCTCTTGGGGGCATTCCCTCTGCTTTGCACAAAAGAGACATTTTGATATGATCTCTGGGGAAGGGGCCCCCTCTACCCATCTGTCCATCCCTAGCCTTTCCCCCATCCCAGGGACGTGACCCCAGGGGTGGTGACCCCACTGAACCTCCCACCGTGGGTGAGTGCATCCCACAGGGCCACTGACCCAGTGAGGTGGTGTGCCCACAGCTGGGCCACAGCACGATGCCCTGGCAGCAGAGGTGGCAGTGCCAGCACAGCCATGTGGGTTAGTGCTGGAGCAAACCCAGAGGCAGCTCCTGGCTGGGGCTACAAGGGGGAGCAGAGCTGCCCTGCACCTCCTCATTATGGCCACAGCTCCTCTCTGGTCCACCTGAAACAGCACCTGGGGTGGGCACAAGAAGACTCTGCCCATGTCAGACCAAGCCCTGGGCCAAAGGCTGCCATTTCCAGAAGCCTTGCCAGCTCCAGTGACTTTGAGAGACACCCACCAACCTGAGCCTGGGTCTCTGGGCTGGTCTTTGTCTGTTCTGGAAGATATGGGTAAAGAGAAGAAAACAAAACACAAGAAGTTTGTCCAGATGCTGAGGTTTGGAGAAGAGCAGCAGGATTGTCTGCCAGCTTCTTCCTGAAACAGGAGGTCCCCCAGCTGAGGCAGAGGCAGCCATGGTCCTCCTTGCACAGAAGTGGACATCCAGAGGTTTCTATGAAGAAGGACACCACCACTTTAATCCTTCTAAGCCTCATGCTGCCACCAAAGATGAACAAATTATCAAAGGGTTTCTCAAGCAGAGGGAGTCCACAGCAGCTTTAACTCAACCACATAGGTCTCGAGGCCTTGATAACTGTCCCTGGGGGGTCCTAAACTTTGAACACAGGTCTCAGACAAAGAGCTCTGTCCCCTACAGGAACAAACAGTAAGGATGGTCAACCTTTACCTCTCCTGTTTGAGGGAGAAAGAGAGGAACAGGGCAGCAGGGAGGACCCGCATCTGGCTTGCACTGCAAACTCTGAACCTCCAGTCATCACCTGAGCTGCACAGTAATCAGAGAGCACACATGAATAAGAAAATTGTATTTGTATATACCCAGCTGGGCCCAGAATCCAGCAGTCAATGCCTTAAATTCCCAGAGTGGAGAAGATGCACATGCACAGACATGGATGCCTTTTACCACACAGGAACACATAGATGAGCACATGTGTAGGATGGAGAACTCAAGCAAATGATTCATGAGCCTGCACCTGCCTCACAAGCTGACCTTCATCTTCCCTGTTAAATTATTCAGCCAAGCATTATTAGTCTTTGTTTCTTAAGAATATCACATTAACATTTAGCACATGCTGTCAGGACACCATGGGACAAATGTCCCCTGCCCCAGTCCCTCACCCTCACACTTCAGGGTCCCCCTTACCCGCTGCTGATGACACTCCAAGGGCTGTCAGCTCCATGACCCACTGCACTCAAGAAATCCTCTGGAGCAGCAGTGGGCACCAGATGGGCAGCAAAGCTCCTACTGCCCTGCTCCAGCTTCTCCCTCACATTTCCCTCCTGGCTGGATACACAACTTTCCAAACACAGCTGTCTCTACCCTGCTCTCAGAGACATTTCTCTGCCTGCACCACTCTCCCTCTCACCAGCCTGCAGCCTTTGTTGGATTTCTGGAGGGTTCCTGGTGGGAAGCAACGGGGCAGCCAGACAGGGCTGAGGCCATCCTGACCTTGGGAGCAGCCACATGTCCTGTGCAGCCCTCTGGGAGCAGTGAGGAGCCACCCACAGGGAGCGTCCCTGCAGCCCAGAGGAGCCCAGGGACTTCCAGGGAAGAGGCAAGGCTGAGAGGCCCTGCTTAAAGTGTGTCTGGATTACATCTCACCCCATCCCCAAGATCTGGGCAGCACAGAGAAGCAGGAAACCCTGCTCTGCTTGGGCTTCCCCCCTGCCTTTGAGGAAATACTCCCCACCTTTGTAGCACTCATGAGATCAAGGATCTAAGGAAAAACCCTGGAACTCCTGAAGTCAGAGGAAGCTTTGCTATTGGTTTCACCAAGCCCCAAATGCACCACTTCTCTCACCACACCCCAAATAAAGACTTCTGGAGGTGAACTGGCTCGCCGTGTTTAATCAGTGCCCAGCATGAGCTGTCAGTCAGCTCAGCAATCTGGTAGCCCTGTTCTTCAAGGAGAAGACTCCCAGATCCCCCTTCTTCAGCTTTCAAACTGCAAAAGCTGGATAGAAGGAAAAAGCCCCCTGGGACAGCAGGGCAAGCCTCTCTATTAATTACGAGTAAGTGATGTAAAATAGCCCCTTAGGTGCAATGCAGGGGAACCTCACAGTGTTAACAGGGTCAGAAGCACAGTGTACAAAACACACAATGCAGCCTGGCTCCTCTGGGATGTCAGGAACCAAAAGGCATCCAAGGCCATTGGCAGAATTAGGTCCTGGGCTCTTTGGCTTTACAAATTGTGGGCTTGTCCTCCTCTAGCCAGTTAAAAATGCCCTGCTTGAATGATCATAATCACTTCTAACTGGGCAGAGCACATAAATCTAAATGCTAATTTGTTCATTTGGATTCCATTTCTGATTGGGAATGCAAGCAGGGATGGATTGGTTGCCAGTCTCAGTGCTCGAGTACCCTACTTGCATCTTCCCTCTGACATCTCAGTGTGCCTTAGTCCTGTCCAGGAGAACCCTCCTTCCCTGGGAAAGGGGGGTTGTCTCATACAGAAACACGAGCAACATTAGTATCAAGTTCTGGCACAGCTCTACAGGCTGCTTATGAATTCACCTCATCCAATCCCACTATGGAGGAGACAAGGATAATTATGAGCAGTGTGTTCCAGGTGGAGGAATCAAGGCATGTGGCGATGAAGATCATGCAGAAAGTCTGTGGCAGAAGCAGGATGTGAATCCCAGGGTACAAACGACACAGCTCCTGCCTGCATGGCTCAGCTATGTCTTTTTGCACGAGCAAGGAAGATTGTTGAAGGACTGATAAAACTGAAAACCTAAAAGCTCCTTGAGAAAGTTAATCAAGACCCCAAGAGATCATTCTGGCCTCCAGAAAGCCATGGGCCGGAGGACCCAGGCACAGCTGGGTGCTCAGACCCACAGTCCTGTATCGGCTGCAAGACCTTGCTTCAGCAGAGACAGAGACTTGCCCAAGATTTGTCACATTTGTCACTCAAATGGTAGAAAGTGCTCAGCAGGCCTAAGGAATGCTTAAGGCTTAAGTCTGCAAAAAGCAGGAGTAAGAGGCTGTGAGATGGGTCACCAAGTTATTCTGAGCAAATGCAAGAAAGCTGTACGGGGAAAAGCTGAGAGCAGCGCCACACTCAGCTGGCTTTGATCCTTCCATGGCAAAGACACCCAGCACCCTGTGCCTTTCCCTGTGCCCACTGGTGCACCACTGGTCCAGTGAGCACATTCAGGTGCTTCTCTGTGCACAAGCTGCAGCCTCCAAGGACGCCAGAACACCAGGGAAGGGCAGAGCGTGGGGCAGCAATGTCTGAGCTGATGGTCACAGCAGCTCTGCAGAGCCTGCACAGGCCTCTCCTGGCTGTGCTGGCAGGTTCACAGGCTGCCACTGGGCTGCTGCAACTGTGCCCTTCTGCTGCCCCATGGCAGGGTAATGACGGTGGCCAGGAAAAGCCATTTCTGCTGATGTAACAGAGGGGGGCAGGCTCAGGGCCCCTCTGCCTGCACACGGAGCAGCTGTGCCAGTTCCCTTGGCAACCACTCACACCGACAACCTGAGCAGAGCAAAACCTCCGGCAAGAATGACGCACCCACGGGAAAATCCACCCAAAACGGGCCCAAGCCCTAGCACCACCAAATGAATCCCCTGAGCCAGTTCTGGGCTGATGTGAGATAAGCTGTTTCCCTTTAGGAGTGCTTGAAGACTAGAAAAGAGGCCCCAGGTGACTGCTGGATCCCCATGGAGACAGTCAAATCTCGTTTGGAGAAGGCCCTCAGCGATCTGGTGTAGTCAGCCCTGCTTTGAGTGGGGTTTGAGCAGAGACCCCAGAGGTCTCTTCCACCATAAATTATCCTATGATCCCATCTATATCCATATTCACAAGCACTTGTGTGCAGGAACACATCCCACATGACCCCAGGGAGGCAGGAATGTGGAGCCTCACTCAGGAGGGAGGTGCCTTTGAAAGACCAAGGTCTGTGTGGGCTGGTGTGCAGGTACAGGTGAGTCACAAGCACAGGTAAGTGAGATCACCAGGGAAGACCCAGCTCTGGGAAGCAAAAATCTTAAGCTCTGTGCTGTAAGGAGATGCCAGGGCCTGGCTGTGCAAAGGGCAGCAATTTCTCTGGAGAAAGGAAGACCCCTTGTGCACAGGACAGAGCCTGCATGTGTCCACTCAGTCAGCATGTGGGAATGGGCACTGATCTTTAGTTTCACTGTTCCTCCAATTCCACGGGGAACAGGGGGCAATGTCTGCTTTGGCAGCTTCCTCTTCAGTGTAGGCACTTCACTGGGCAGCTGCCTTGCCTCACTGAGAGACCCCAGCCCCTAAAGCCAAACCCTCAACAGCACAAGCATTTGCAATTCCCTCTGCACTGAACAGGCACTTCTGCTGCTTCTTGCCCAGGGGCTGCTTTAGCCCAGCACCTTCATGTCCTGGTGCTGCCATTTCCATGAGATAGCCTTGGCATGCTCTCTGTATTTCTAACTGATAGTGCTGCTTGGCTCTCAGGAACTTGCTGGTATTGTCTGTCAAACCTGGAGGATGGACATGGGAAAAACTTCTCCAACCTGCCCTGTTCAAGGCTTCAAGCTGCAAAGATTAACAAGTGAGGCCCAGCTTCAAACCTCAGCCAAATGTTTGGGCCACCTGAAACTTTCAGAAACACTGGTCCAGGCTGGCTTCACACCAGCATTGCACAAACGAGAGGGGAGGAAAGAATGAGATGCTTTGCCCTCTCCACCAGTGTCCCTCCAGTCACCTGTGCTCCCTCCTACCACCACAGGCTGTGGATCCCGACAGATGGCCCAGGTGAGCCCTTGCTCCTGGCAGCACAGGACACAGCCTACCCACAGGGATGCCCTCTGCTCGAGCTCTGCTGGGTCTCTGCACTAATGCTGGTGCCCAACCACCTGAATTAGTGCTGCAGTATCTCAACCCCTGGTGCATTCCCAGTCTCTGTCTGCTCTCATGCTGTTGCTCTCTGTAATTTTCCATTCCTGTGTCCCTGCATCCATGAGTTCTCCCTATGATGTAGCCACATTTCAGTACCCTCATCACTGCTCTTAAACTGCCCGTATTCCCAGCTTGGATCAATACCAATTTCTGCCACTTACTTGCCTACCTTTCAGCAGGCCTTTCTTTGTTCTGCATAGAAATAAAAGTGTAACTGTACCTTGCCAAAAGAATTACTTTTTTAGACCTCCCCCCCTCCACTTCCTCCCTCTATTCTTCTTCCTCTTCTTCTTCAGGAGCAATTTTATGTAATTTGCAACTGTCTGGCTGCAAATGAAAAGAGACATAAAGCGTTTCTGCGAAATATTGAAAAGCTGGATGCTTTTCCCTCAAATTTCACTTAGCAAGAGACTTTAACTTGCTGTGTGATCACTGTGTGTCATTAATAACCTCTCCAATTCCTTTCAGAACTCAGCAAAGTGAAGGCACAATCACGAATCAAAGGCATGGGTTACTGAGATATAATATCATTTCACTGAGGCAGGGAGGAGTGTGCCAGGGAGTGGGGAGAAGGTGAAACACTGCACTGCTGGGCTGCCTGGCAGCTGAAGAGGACACTGGATTTAGGAAAAAGCCTTAAAGGCCTTATTTCAACAATTCATCAGCTCTGAGGGCAGCACAGGTGTTTTAGATAATACAATATGCAGCTGTACAGGTGAGACTGGTTGAGTCACCATCAGATGTGTGCATGTGGCACTTAGGGACATGGTTTAGTGTACTTGGCAGTGCTGGGTTAATGGTTGGATTCAATGATCTCAGAAGTCTTTCCTGACCTGAGGATTCTATGACAGTCTTGTTGCGTTACACCCTGAGTACACTGGCCCCTGTTAAAGAATGTAAAATTCCATCTACCTCAGAAAAAATGTTGAGCGTTACTGTCAAAAACCAAGCTTTTTAGAGTTTAAATTCCATTCAGTTACCATACATCCAACAGCACTCAATTCAGAAACAAAAGAGAATTTTGATCTCACACAAAGCGAACTTGCCCCAAATGCCACAAGAATAAATACAGACCACAGTGATCCTACTGACTTACATGGAAAAGCTAAAATAGAAATATAACTATATATGTAAAAGCTTAGGAAAGCTACACTGCACTCATGGCCCTGCAGCTGGGCTGACATTGCTGGCATCCGACCCGGAGCTCCTCAGCAACACCTCTGTGGGCCCAGATCTACCCAGTGACAGCCTGGAAGTGAACCCAAAAGTTCTGCTCCAGCTGCCTGATCACAGCCTAAGGGACTCTCAGAAACCATATCAAAGCATTTCCATAACTCTGTCCTTACCAAATTCTCAGTCTAGACCAAGAAAGTAATTTGTCTATATTCAGGTTCATGAACTGTTGAGTTCAACCACAGCCCTCTGCATTGAGAGCACCAAAGGAAGGTACTTTGGTTCTTGTGGCATCTGCAATTGCTTGGTGGTGCAACAGCAAGTGTAGGATCAGCACAAGATCCTCCCTCTGCCAGTTTCATCCCTTGCTGTCTCCAAACCTGCTAATGCTTGGTCACACATTCAGATGACAGTTTATGTTACCCTACATTTCATATACCCTTCAACTTCCTTTCTTCTACTGCTATGTGCAATACAGAGAGAGCACATGGGTAAAATGCACAAGAAATCAGTTGTTTACCAGACTGTGGCTCATTGGCTGAAATCTCAATGCTGTGGTCAGTACATTTTGTGCTCTGCCCTATGCTGGGGCCCTGGCTAAACTCCTGGAGATAGGCTTTGCCTCAGAGTTCATCAGAGGATGATCCAGATGTGAATGTACAGAGATGAAATTTTTTGTCCTTGTTCCCAAAACAGGGAAGCAATTGCCTGATACTTCTGTCTGTGATTTGTTTCCATTCCCCATGATCAGATGGGCCACAAGGATGGGTGATGCTACACAGACACCAGCAAACCATGGCTGAGCTACCTCAGCTCACCCAGCCCACGTCCATGCCAAGTAAACCTCTCTAAATGACCAAAGAGAGAGAGAATTGTGCCTTCTTGGTCACTGAGGGACTGAACAAAAGAGAAACTAAATGTGATGAAGTTATTGGCAGCCTGAAAATAGACAGCTCCAAATGCAGCACAGCTCATCTTCATCCTAATCCTGAAACATAATTACACCACACTGCTCATTAACTATCTCCAGACAAGCATGTTCAAAAGTACTCACCTACCACAGACTTCTTACTGTTCCCAGGCAGTGTCTTACACCTCCCTTAACATAAAAAGCCTTTAGATCACCACATCATAGATAAATTGCTGCTTTAAACACTGCTCTATGCAGCTCTCTACAACCCCTGAGAGCACAAACAGCAGAGAACACAGTGAAACATGCAACAAATTCCTGATGTAAAACTGTAGCTAAACTGAGATTGCCTTGAATCCACTACATCTCACATGAATAATTTTTCAGAGACAGGTCTGACTTCCCCATTGCATTAGCAGCACTGTACCAGGACTCCTCTCAACTGCTCCTCCATCCTCTGACTTGTTCTTATAGACACTGTCAGTTCTGCCCTGGACCAACACACGAGGTTACACTGCTTTAGTTCAAAAAGCTGAGCATTTCCCATCAGACAAAAATAACCCAGGCAGATTTGGGCTGGTTATCTGTACTCTTTCCCCTGGCTGTCCTGAGATAAAGATCATGTTAAGTGGTAATTAAGTTATATGCATTTTCCAGCACTCAATGCCAGCACATGCTCATCCAAAAAAAGCACAGGTTCATAAATACAGAAGAGGAATTGTGTGTGTGTGTGGAGGTCTTGAGGGCAGCTGGGAGAGATGAGGGAAGCTCTTTGGACCTGTATGGGTTAGAGAGGAAATGTTATGGTTAAGAATTCCCAACCACCCTCCAGAGACCCCAGGTTTACATTAATTATTCTGTTGCCTTGAGCACTCAGGGCCTCCTGTGAGCTTCTATCTATAAGTACCCAACTCCTCCTCCTACTCACCTCCAAACGAATCCTTTCAATGTGCTTGATCAACCCCCTCAGTACAGCAAGGGAACTGCCCAGTCAAAGCTCTTAAATCACACCAAAATGGGAAGGGCAACAATCCAGAACTCCTTTCAGCCCCCCAGCAGGTCCCAGGGAGGCAGAGGACTGCCAGGCATGGAGGGACCTGTTCCACAGTGCCCAGCCTCCCTCAAATCCCACTGAACTTTGCTCCCAAGACCTACTGTGGAGTGAGCAAGACCCTGGAACAGACCAGCAATCCTGCTCTCACCTAAATAACCCATTTCTCTTCCAAACAATGGCATGTGGCAACTGTACTTTTTCATTTTTGAGAGGCTGATCCAACTCAGCCACTGCATCAGAGCTCTGTCCAGGCATCCTGCAGGGCAATGGCAGACTGGAAGTGGATGTACCAGGAGGTTCTACACACCTGGAAAAAGGCTCTGGTATCTGATCCTGTGTGAATTTTCTGGCAATGCCCACTGTGCAGGCTGCACCCACACACTTCAGCCCAAAGCCCACAGCTCCCTAGCAGCAGGGACAGAAAGCTGAAGGTGTCCTGTCACAGCACAGAGAGCAAAGAGCAGCACAGAAACAGGCCTGGCCAGAGAAAAAAGCAGCAGCTCTGTGAAGAACAGTGCTGTGCTTCCACTCCCCTATCCCTGTTCTAACCCCTGAAACACTCTTCTCTCCCACAAGCAGGAAAATTGATCTAAGCCACTTCTCGCCCTCGCTCCCTCCCCTGACAACTCCTCATCCTCCTGCCCACAGCATCAACTCCAGACAATTCACTGGGACTTACCCCTGGCAAAGTCTTCTGTTCGTGCAGTGCTGTCTGGGCTTTGATGGCAGAGTCTCTGGCACAGTATGTGAGGAATGCACAACCTGCAGCAGATACAGCGAGTGTCAAGTTAGACAGGCACTTGCAGATGAACATCAACACAAATGTTACGTAATGTGGATGTGTCTAAGGCTCCAGGGAAAAGAAGACAAAGAAACAACATTCAAGGACTTGCAGGCCACATCTGAGATCTGTTTAGAGCTGCAAAAGGGTCCCAGCGAATCAACTGGGCTTGACACAGGTGTTGAACAAGGTGAGACACAATGGGAGAGCAAAAGGAAAGCTGATCTTGTCTGTGGCAGAAACAGTCCCAAGGATCAAGAGAGAGGCAAGGACCAGCATGATTACTGATTAAAAAAAGAAAAGAGGCAAGGAAATAAGAAAAGTATATGGGATTTTAGGCTTATACAAAAGCTTCATGATCCAGATTCACAAATCAGGGAAAGTTATAGGAGGAGAGGCCTGGCCTTCTGTGCCAGATGATGCACACAAACACACACCAATGTGCACATGCACGAGGGCAATACAGAGCCCAGCAGAGCATCGTGCATTCTGCAAGAGCCCACTTCAGAAGCCAGAGGAAAAGCACACAGGAAAGGCCAGATCCTGACATTCTTAGTCAAGATATGACTCAACATCTCAGACGAATGCTGGAGCCAAGGGAGGGGGGGAGTTGTGGCCCCTCCAGGAAGAAGAGGGATCATCTTTGGGTGCTCTGATGCTAAGAATAAGCAAAGGAAAAATCTGGCTGGTTATCAAGAAACATTTCCTAGCAGAAAGAGATTTAGACTGTGGGATGATCTCCCCAGGGAAGTGCCTGAAGCTCAGTCACTTGAGTTGTTTCAGATGAGGGTAGGCAAAGCACTGGAGAATAGACTCAGAATGCATCTGACCCCCTCACTCATCCCCCTCCTATCCACAGTGGCATTTCACATCCCAGGCAAAGGCAGGACGAGTCCCTCTGGCTTCTGCTGAACATCCCTGTCTACACTGCTGTGCTGGGGCTGCAGATGCATTGTTATGGCCAGAGAGGCCCATTTTTCTGCCTCCACATTCTTCTGCCTGGTTTGGGGTACTCCAAAACTGCTTCAGCTCTCCATGGACCCAAAAGTGGCTGCAGGGGCTGTCTGGACCTCTCCCCTCCACTCCAGAGTGACTCCATGGTACTCAACACCCTTAGGCCAGGCAGAAGCCAACTCCTCAGGACAATCCCAACCACAGCAACACGATTATCCTGTTCTTCCTTCCCAACTCCAAGAAGCTGTTGCAGGTAAGCACATCACACCTGTCCTCACACCTCTTCTTAGGGCAAAAAAACCCCTCAATAAACAGCACACAAGCACTAGATATCTCTAAGAGGTAATTAAAGCTCCTTATTGCCCAGGTTTTGAACAAAGAATGCTGTACCAAAGTCAAATGTGGGACCAACAGGTAATTTAACAAATGCAGCGAGGCCAGGAAGAATGCAGGTAAACTTCACTACCCCTGGCAAAGGCAGCTGGCTCTGTTGTGGTGGGGAAGCTCCCCTCTGCTTTCACTGTCCCCCACAGACTGCTCTGACATCAAGCCTCAAAAGCACCTCTCTAACCAGAGAGACCAGACTCTACAATCTCTATAATCTATTTCTAACAGATTTGAAGGCCTGGTCACCAAGCTTCAAACACAGATACCCAATTCCACCTGCTGCTCCAGTCTGCTACTTTCCTAGTCACACAAGACTCATTCTAAGATAATCTGGGTCAGGTTTAGCTCACAAAACTCTGAAGTCAGCAGCTGGGAATAAGCAAGTCATTCCATTAAGAGCTTCAATGCATCGGTACTATGTCCACGTGCAATGAAGGCACCATCCTCACTTCAGGAGCATCAGCCATCAAACCTAAGAAAATTCAGGACAGCAGCAGAGTTAAGTCTACATGAAGCATGCAAAGCCCATCCTCAAATCCCATATTCCAGTGCTCAGAAATGTCAAAACTGGGAAAGCACACTGTCAGGCTCAAAAATCCCAGTCCATGGGAGGACAAGCTAAAAGTGAGAATTGGACAAAGACACATCATTTAGTGGGGAAAAAGGAGAGACACTCCTCACACAAGGAGGTAGTGTCATCATGCCAGATCAGGGATTTATAAAGCCCAGCAACACGCACATCCACCAACACCAAAGTGAAAAAGTGCCATGAATCCCCTCCCTAGAATCCTCTGGTCCTTCTCTTCCCTACAGCAAAGGCAGTAACATTGTTCATCCTTCAGCAGCTCAGGTACCAAGAGGCAGCAACATCCTGTAACTGTGGAGCCTGAAGCTGCCTCACTCCAAGCCAAGGGCAATCCTCACTGCTGCTCTGCTCTACAAGGATGTGGGTGTTTGCTCAGCAGAAGCCACTTGTGCTCCTTCCCTTCACTCAAGCATGAAGCAGCATTCAGGCAGCCTCTAATGTCCTGGCTGGACTGGGGCTACAGGCACAGGACAGCCTGGTCCACTGCCCCTTCCCCGAGCTCTTCATGTCTCTAAACTTTGAGGTTTGACATTTGAGGACATTCCTCTCATGCTTCTCATCTCATTCTTACTTCCCCAACAGCAGGAACCTGGGAGGTTGTACTGGCTGTGGAAAGGAGGGAGCTAAAGATGTCAGCTGTGTCTTTTGGAAAATATGATTACTGCCTTCCACAACCAGGTGTTTTGGAGGCAGGGTGCAGTAGTCAATTCCATTCTCTTTGCAAAGTCCTGGTCAGAAATACAGGAAATGGTTTGGCAGAAACACTGTGCTCTAATCCTAATTGTGTAAACAAAAATTTCGGGAAAAGAAATTTCTTTCCTGAAGAGCCATTATCTCTTGCACACTAACTCTCCAGCTACTCCCTGGGATACTGTGACAGGATTCTACTCACCATGTCTTTCATGGGTACTTTGGGCTCCTAAAATTTTGAATTTGACAGAGCCACCCAAGGACCTGCTCAAGAGTGAAGAGATGCCCACAGAGATGCAGAGGGGCCTCTCACTCTCACTAGGTTTTCTCACTTCCACATTTCCTGCTTTAGTTAACAGCAAGCTCAGACAGACAGGCTCAGGCCCCTTTGGGCACTTCTCACACCAAGTCAGCTGTGCCTGCTGAGACACAGGACGTGAAGCTAGAAAGTGCTCAGGGTGTTAAGAAGTGTCAGCCTGGAAGGTCACAGGCACTCAGGCAGTGCCAATGACCCATTCCCAGCCCAGGGATGCAGGACAGCACCCAGAGCACTGCCTGCAAAGCCAGGCCCCCATCATTCTGCCAAAGATCCCTCTATGTCCCATCCGTGTCAGTGGTACCACCCTACTTCCCCAGGCTGCAGGAGGGTTTCCAGCTCCCTGAAAACAGAACCCAGTCTAGTTCCACTTGCAAGAGACTGCATTAAAAAATATGTTCTCTGTGCCTGATCCTCCCTACAAACTACACATTGACTGTGGAATTTACAGTCCCTTCAGATCCTAAACATTACTCCACACATCAGCAGTCTAAAGCCTTGAGCAAGAAAAGGCTGCTGGTTTGCAGGAGGGAGGGATCTCTACATTCTGCTTAGCATCAGAAATCACATTAAATACTTCAGCAGGGGAAGCATGGAGTCAGTGGGGAGCTAATCTACAAGCCTGCAGAAGCTGAGTCAAAACTGGGCTGCCAGGGAGGCAAGTTGGGCTGAGGGTGTTGTTGTATCCTTGCCCTCTGGAAAAGCCACCCATCTGTACACACGCCTGCCAGAGGGCTGCTCCTACCCCTGCTGAATATTCCCCTGCAGTTCAGTTTGGCATCTCACTCTCCTTAATCTCTCCACTTTCCCTACCATGAGCACTCCTAGGAAACCCATCCAGTTGACACTTGTGAAGGAACTGCCTTCTGCCTAATCCTGGGACACAAGACCAAAAATTTCCACTTGATTCTCCCCACTCAGCCTCCCCTGACCCATTCCAAAAGCCTGTTCAAACACCTCCCCGCTCTTCCCATGAAAATATTAGCTTTGAGACAAACACTGCCATTAACATGCAAATGTATCTGTGATTAACATAAATAGAAAAACTGCCTCATGAATAATATTAGGCTGGAACAGTATCAGCTACCAGTAGCCAGGTTGCTGAGACACGACAGGTCAGGTACTAACAAAACCATTTCATAGCAGAGCTCACATTTCTAGATCTCTAAGGTTCTCCTCTGCCTCTACCAAATTCATCCATTCTTAGCACCCATACAGGACCAGCTCTTGGACACTGCAGCCCAGCTCATATCCTCCAGCCCCTGGCAGGCCTTTTCCACCCTTTCTTCCTCCCTGGAGGCAGAGGTGGCTGCTCAGTTCCATGTCAAGCTGCAAGGGAACACAAGAGGACACGCTGGGCTTCACCAGCAGTGCTGGCTTCTCACACAACTGCTTCCTCCCCTTTGGGGAGAGAGAGGGAAAAAAGCAGATGGAAGCTGCATGTGAGCTGTCAATTGGATCTTTCTGCAAATCAGGAACACAGGGAGAGAAAACTGAGTCTGCTCTTAGAACTGCCCCAGAAAGGTGGCTTCTGCACAGTGCAGGAACGAGCTCACAGCCAAAGTGTCCCCTGCTCAGGGGCTGTGACAGTGCTCCAGGCCACTGCAGCTCCTGGGTCAGGCCTGGCACCCTCCAGACCTGCCAATGCCAGCAGCAGCTTCTCACCAGGATGGCCTCCCTGCATGGAGCACAAGCCAATGCAGCCAAACCTGGTAAATGAGAGTGATCAGGCACCAGGGTGGGCTGGATTGTGGATTTCATTCCCTGACTGCACGCTAAACCCCCACACACTTCCTTGTGAAGCGATGACTTCTTTGGAGAGGCTGTTCCCAAAACAGGCTGAGGATCTACATGCAAACTCATGCCACCAGGGAAGGAATCCCAGCCTCTCACTTTGTACAAAACAGGAAGGGCACAGGGAACTGAAGGTGTGTGGAAACAAACCCACAACAACCAACCACCAGAGAACCTGCACATCTCAACAGCTTCTTCTGGACAGAACAACCCCTGACCAACAACACCTGCATCCACTCAAAAAAATGTTGGAATCAAAAAGATGTATTTATATTGCTGCAGAAATCCTGCTTTTAACAGCAAGTTAATATCACACACATCTGGCTAATACCACTGCTGCCCCCTCTAATTTCCATATCTAAGCAGATCCCTAGAATTTGTCTCCTGCCTGGAAGCTGACCTCAGACCACACAGTCTATATTTAAGATGTCAACTGGAATGAAATGTGCAATTGTCTCTTGCCTTGGGCCCATTCTCCTCCTTGCTGGGTTTGAAACCTTGCAACTCACCATCCCCTGGCAGCAGGTTTGGATGCAGTTCCTTGCACACAGAGACACACAAGCACATGGCATCCTCGTTCTTCACTCACAACCAGACACACTTCTTCAGCTAAATTCATGCTGCCAGCCCAGCCCCCACAGGCTTCAATGAGAAAGTGTTTTCCTTTTGTGCAGGAGTTAGATTTGGCCTTTTGTTTGAAAATACACTTGCTTTTCTCTTGCCTTCTTCCCTCCCTCTTCAGTCTAGAATGGTTCACGTTGCCAAGGCACTCGATTTTTCCTACCCTTCCTCCTAAATCTGAGGCATCAGGGCTGAGCGTGGCACACTCCCTCCAGCATGCACCAACACATGGCCCCATCACAGATCATTTTAGGGCACGGCAGCCCAGGCTGAGCACCGACAGCTTTCAGGGTACTCACAGTCGGTTCCCTGCAGGTTGCTCTACCTGTGCCAGGGAGCGAGGCTGCCATCAGCCCCTCGGATCTTACAGCAAACAACTCTGTGAGTTCCCTTCCTGACTGGAGCCGTGCTGGTCACAAGATCCCGAACACCTGCTGGGGTGGGGTAGAGCCGCTCCACTGAAGGGAGCTGCCACGCCGAACGCGACAGCTCTTCAATATAAAAACACAATAAGCGAGGCTAAAGGAGCCTCCTCAAACTTTTCAGCACCCACTAAAGGTCCTTCAGCGAAGAAAGACCCCTCATCTCCCCGTGTGCAATCACGAAGGCCCCTCACCTACCCCAAATGCCACTGACAGCGGCAGCACATTCGCGGCCAATATTCTTTGTTGCACGGATTTTAAAACCGCAGCGCCGAACCCCTTCCCGGGGCCGGTACGAGCCCCCTGAGGGGATGGCCAGCAGCCCAGCGAGGGTCCCGCTGCGGCCCCCGAGCCCCGCAGCAGCCTCGGCCCGGCCCCCGCTGCCCATCGGCGCCTTTGTCACCGCACCCCACGCGGGGCGACAGGCCCCGGGCTGCCGGCGGGGCTCGGGCCGCGGCCGGGGGGCTCCGCGGGGCTCCGCCGCGGAGGATGCAGGACCCCGCCCGCGGGCGCTGGGGGT
>VZTR01014868.1:0-13349 GCA_013400775.1 Chaetops frenatus | reverse complement strand
GCCCCGCACAGCCCCACACGCCGCTGGTTCTTGAAGGGTCTTCTCAAGGAGAACCCCTCGGCCACTCGGCGTCAGAACGAGCCTGGGTCCAGCGCTGCCCCTGGGTCACGTTTAGGTCACTCCACACCTCTGACCACGGCTTTGACAAACTCATGCTCAGGGAACAGATCTCTTGCAATGCTTATAATTTGAATAAATAGTTTAGTGTTCAAAGAGGCATTGGGTAAGGACAGAGGCACAACAATCTCCATGAGCACATCGTGCTGGCTGCTGAGGTAACCAGTTTTTCACAGTACCAAAGCTGTTTTGCATAGAAACTTTAATTGCTTCACATGAGCACAAAACCTTTTGAATAAACAGGAATTTGCTCATCTCAAGGTGCTGGAATCATGCTTGGAGTGTGTAAATGTTTTCTGTCATACTATTTTACTTTTCTTTTGACTAGACAGGATGAAGCTTAGAAATAGATAGATTTTCTCCCTTTTTATAGAGGTGTCTATTCCTCCAAATAATACAAGGAGATTCCATTTTTTTGAGCAAATAGTTCTCTGACAAATCTATCCATCAAACCTATTCACTTGGTTTATTTTTCCAAGGGAAAAAGGGACAAACAAAAAAAAGTTAAAATACTTAAATATTATTACATTTATAGTCCTAAAATATGTAAATCAACTGCATTGAATTTTCTATTAGCTTTTAAATATTCACCTCAATATACATTTGTTCTTCAGGGCACACAAGAGATAAATAATTGAGTTAACATTACTAGATAAATCAAATCTTTTTTTCCTGAGCTGCAAATATTCCGGATTATAACCTTGAAGTTTCTATGCAGTAACTACAAATGGAAACTAAACAGATCAAAGTGAGCAAGCAGGAGTCCACACTCAAGTACCCAGAGGCCAAATTTTCTGAGACATCCAGGAGCAGCCCCAGCATTTCAGATTGGTGAGTCAAGACCAAATGAAATGTAAAACCTCTGAAATGTAAAACCCAGCTTAAACATGGGGTGCAGGAACAGCCTGGGATTTGGGCCTGAGCCATGAACAGTGGAAAAGCATGAGATTTAAAACAAAACACCCTCAAAACCAAGCCCCACAGCAATTTTGGGTATAGCTGTGGTTTTGAATGTCTAAATGGATTGTGGTGACTTACAGATAGTGGGAGACCTAATTCCATTCTGGCTTCAGGATTTTCTCTGCACTGAGTAGAGGAGTGGAGTTCCTATTGCACAGTATTACTTTTCCTCCAACAAAAAACCAACCCCTCTCATTTGGGAGATGAACTACAATAATCCAAATTACTCCCATACAATCCCCACTAGTGCCCATGTAGGTGGAAGTGGACAGGAAATAACAACCTCAGTTAAACCCTGCTGGAAAACCACTTTTTTGTGAGCTGCAGACTCTGACAGCACCAGGACAACAGGTGAAGTGAGACAAATAGCAAAGAAAATGGGTTTCTGGCTAGAAGCATCAACTGCTAACCACTTATGTGTATGGGGATATAATGCTTTCCATGCTCTTCCCTACAGGCCAGGCAAACTCCTCAAAAAAAAGAGGGCAGGTAAAAATAAGGGCAAAAAGAATCAGCTACACAGAGCTCTTCTGCAATGTTGTGGAGAACTTTTATTTTATCACCTGTTGGAATTCTGCCTTTGTGTTGGTGACTGAACTGATCAGTTATGCTGCAGTGCAGATCAGCTCCAGGGTCTCTTTGCAAGCTTCTCTGTTGACTCACCCAAGGAAACAACAGTGTGGGAACTAAGTTCAGTCCCAGGACAGGAACTCTGCTCCAGCTATGAGGAAGTTGGGATTTGATTATCTCAGATTTGAGCATATATGTTTTCAGTGCACATGCACTTTGATCAAAAGCAAAAACTCTTTTATCTCTTGTAAAAACTACTTTTTATGGCAGCCAGGGAGAGAGACACAAAAGGATTACAGGACAAACTAACCTTGTGTGGGAGAGAGCAATGTACCATCCCAACTGCCCCTCAGGTTTATGAGCTCTCCTCATTAATCTTATCCATCTTTTTCTTAGGTGGTTTCCACTGGCTTCTGGCACTGCATCAGAAGTGTTCACAGTTCACTGCTGAGACCACACAGAGCTAAAGTGGTTTTTTTGTGCTACAAATTCTGCAACCAGAATGGGTGGAAGTTTTTGAACTCTGAAGACTAAGGCTGACAGTTTCCACTGCAAGGAACAAGCTCCAGGTCTGTTCTGTTTGCTCTTGTCCACTCCAGGCAAATCTTACAAGCATCAACTCAAGCTGCAGCAGCATTGCTAATAATTTTTTTCCATTTTTCTCAGCAAAGTAATGGAGTTAAAATCATTAAGACTGGTGAAGTAATCTGCTAGACTGGAGGGAACACCACTGGAGTGTAACACACCAGAAATGGATGCTGCAGCTGGAGGACTCAAACTACTCCCAGATATTCAGAGCCTGCAGGGTTCTTCAGAGAGCCACTGTACCATGCATGTTCTAAACCTCCCCAGCCCAGGGCATGCAGCTTCCCAGGGCACAGCAGATGCAGCCTCTATGGGTAGAGCATAAAAACCACTGGAAAACAATCAAGACTTGCCTTCCAGCCACTCCAGCAACTTCTGAAGCCATTATAAATTGATTTGGCAGAGGAGTGCCATGAGCACTTCAGGCATGCAGAGAGACACATTTCAAATGAGCACTCAAAAGATCAGGAAAAGGCAGGTTTCCCTGTGTGGCTGATATTTCTGGAGTGCTTGGCACTCTGCTGACACCATGGTGAGCTGCTGACACCAGCTTGCTTTCCTGGAAAAGACAAGACCCTTTAAAGAACAAGTTGCTACACATTTGAAGTAGCAGAAAGGACACATCATGGGGTAAGGGTACTCCAAGAAGGAGATTACAGTAGAATAAACAGAGAATGGAAATCAGTGCTTTGCTGCCCATCCAAAGGACAGTGACTGGCCACAACAACCCCTTGTCTAACAAGCATGTGCACAGCAGGAGTGTGCAAACAGGAATGCACAGCTGGAATTTTCCTTGCATACACAAAAAAAAGGGTCCACCTCAATTCAAAAATAGCTTCTCAGCCTCTGTAAGATATGCTACTTTAATTAAAAATAGTAGCCTAAATTAAAAAAAAAAATCACTGTGGCTTGTGAAGAGACCTCATGTACAGAGAAGACATTACAGAAAGGACTCAAAACTTGCTGGATGGCAGGACAGTGCTCAGGGTTATCTTCTAGAACTACAACTAGCCTGGGGCTTGTGGTAACTCCATATATTTTCCAGGTCTGAGCTGCTCTTACTCTTGTTACCAATGGAACCAGCCGGGTAAGTACATGGAACAGCACAGAACATGATCCTGCAGCAGCTGGGACTAAAGAACACACCTGAAAAATCAAGCAAGAGTTTAGCACAGAGTGGTGGCAGCTGTGAAGTGTTCAAGGACCATGAACCTCCAGAGAAATCAAGTACACAGCAAAATGCATCCTCCAATAGAGACAGGAGAGAACCTGTCCCTGGCAAAAACCCTCATGCCAGAAAGCAACTCATCTTAATCTTTCCTCATCCTGGCAATAACAGTCAGGAACATTCACAGTGCACCTCCTAAAAGGGACTGAGTTTGAACAAAATGCAAGAAGGTGCTTGCTGCAGACACTGCTTGCTCAGCACAACTCCCTAAAGCCAGGCAGTGAACTCAAGGAAGAGGTGCCATAAGGAAACATGCTAATTGCATTCTCTTTAATTTGCATGTGCACATTTTGTTTTTTCTTTTAAACAACTGCTCCAAGTCCTTGTTTGCTGGGCAGAGCTCCCAGGTCAGGCTGTAGTTTCAGTTTCCAGGCTGGCTGTGGCTGTGTCCATGAGGGTGCTGGACTTTGTTTTACACTCAGAGAAGCTGCTCAGAATCAGACTGCAGGAATTGCTGAAGTTCCTCAGCCTCTCCCTCACCAAAATGCAAAGGAAAACCAGACATGGTGCAAGTCAGGGGAAGAAGGTGAAGAAAAGCACTTCAAAGGTGCACAAGAGTTAAAATTTCATTTTCTTTATGCCTTCCTCCCCTCTGTACAGTAGCAAAGAGGAGACAAAGGAAGAGGAACAGCAGGGTTCAGTGGAAGGCAGAAGGTTCCTGATGGGCTCACCGATGGCTCAGTGCTGCTGGGTGGGGGGGACTTGGTGCTTCACTGCTGCTTGGTTTTAAGGGATAATCTCTGAATCATCTTGTAAAGGAGACCAAAGTGCTGGAAACAGAAGGGGAAAAAAGTAACCATGGCAGTTCTAAACAAAAAGCTTAGCAGAAGGCTTAAAACAATACCAGTGTGCAAATGTGGTGCCTCGTTTGCATCAACCACTCATCCTGAAGATGGAGTGGGACTTGATGGATGAAGAGGAATTATGACAAGGAAGCCAAGTTATACAGAAAATGATGGCTTACAGAAGTGTTTGTGCAGGTCTGTATCACCTCATTGTGAAGATGTGTTAAAAGATTTTTATTTTTTTTTATGCAATTCTGTTCCTTCTGAAGGGGAGGAGAAAGCTTCAGATTTCAACACATGCAGGTTCCTGGTCTCTATAGAAACACTGCTGACAGCAGCTTCAGGAAGGTAAAAATGAACCAGGCAAACACAGAGATTTCCAGTAATTCAAAATCCTTTAACTGGATCTTTTCTTTTACCATTTTCCCAGTGACTTAGAAATTCACTTAATTCCTCTCTTGATTTTGCTGGGGTTGATTGTATTTTGATTTGACGTTTGACAGATGTAACAAGATCCAGGCTTTAAATAATTTCAAATTCAAATAACAGAAGTAATGAAGATTGCTAACAGAAATCCAAATATATGTTTTTCCTCTTGTTTATATTGCCACACTGAGTTTTTGTGCTGAGTTAAATGCTTGTGGTTTCCCTAAACAAATAGACACAAATAACACAAAGTGATCAAAATTGAGACTGACCTAAAAAGCTTCCCTTTCATTTATGTCCTTCATGAACCCAGGCAGGAGCAGAAGCCTTGCTCACAGTGGCTGAGTTAACACTGACACAAAAACACTACATTTAATTTGGCTGGCTAAGGCATGGAGTATCACATTTCCAGAGGTATGGACACAGGATGTTTTTATGGTTTCATTGAAAAAAGAAAGAAAAACACTGAAGATACATTTCTAAGCTGCATCCCAAGTTCAGATATTTCCTAACACTACAAGCTACAAACCTTTAAATTACCAAGGTAACTAAAATTTGTTGTAAAGTTTGGGTTTGGAGCCAAAATAGTTTTGCAAGTGAGTTATGCATGTCCTTGACTACAAGAAATAGCTCTAAAAAACAGTTTTGCACTAGAATGGCAAGAGACTGCCTTCAGCACAGCCAAGTGGCATTGTTGTTCCAGCTTTAGTGTTGGCACTGTGGGAATTCCTGTAGCTAACTTGTTTTATAAGGAAAATAATAAATCTGTGTCTCTTACCTGCACTGCGACATAGGCAACGCCAAGGTAGGCTGCAATACAGACAGCCAGGAGCAGGTCAAAGATTGCTGGCTTGACCCTGGAGGAAGGAAAAGTGCACATGAAATGCTGCAGCAGTTACTGCCAGGGGTGAGACAACAGCCCAGCAGGCCCAAGGGAATTCCATACCTGTATGCATTCATCACCTGCTTCAGCTGGTCATAGAAAACAAACTCGGGGTCCCTGTGCAAAGGAGAAGTTTTTCAGGTTGTATTGCACTTCTTGACCCTGCAGTCAGGACAGCACAGAGCTGTTCCCAAGGAGTTCACCCAACCAGAGACAGGTAAGCCTGGACCACCTCCCACACTGGCTTTGAGCTGATTTTAGTCATCAGGACTTTCTTTTCCTACAGTCAAAAGCCCAAGGACACAATTCAGAACTCATGCTGATGTTCAGCTGTCTCCAAACAGGCAGAACATGAAAAATTCCTCCCTCTGTTCACTAAAACAGCTTCAGCCCAAGCAGGTCCAACAGGATGGAAGCTGCCTTTTTGTAATTAACTAAAACTTAACTCTTCTCCTGCTCTCAGAGTGGGAACAGTGGAACCAAAGCAGTTTGAAAACAAGCTTTTCAGGCAGAGGGAGCTGCTCGGCCTTGTTCCTGTGCTGTGAGGAATTGTGAAGAGCTTTCTCTGGGAGAACACTGAGCATGAACCAAAACTGACTGGAGAGCAGAAAAAAGCAGTTGCATGTCAAGAAACCAGGAACGTTGCAGCTCAGAGACAAAATTCTGTCCAGGGGGAAGCCACTTTGCATGCCCTGGCTGGTTCTTTAATTTCTTTTCTTACCGTTTGTCTGCCTTTACGTGATGCTGCTTGACATCCTTCAGGTAGCGTCCCATGTAATATTCTAAGGTGTTGAGGAAGGTGCTGTCTTTATCAATCAGCTGGGCAGCCCTGGGCTGACTACTCAGCCAGTCCATCACTGACTCCAGTTGCTCCTGCTGGATTTCCTGCAGAAAAAGGGAGAAAAAGAAAGAAAGTCTTGAGTCCCACCCAAGAAAGGGACTCAACCACACACGTGCTGAGACCAGAGCTCTCTCCAGATTCCATAGGTTACAAAAATAATACACTGTGCTTACCATCTGATCTGTGAAGATCTGCATATCTGCAGGTGCTCCCTGCAAGGGAAAAGAAAAAAGAAAAACCCGGGTTACCGTTGAGCTTGGTTGGGCACGACAAGTCTGGCCAGCACTGCACGGTGGGCACCTCTTACCTTTTCTGTTAGATTGTAGATGACCCTTGTCAAAGCCTCAGCAATGATCTGAGTATTCCTGGTCAGTGCTTTAGTGTCTATTCGTGCCCTAAAGCAAAAGAGGGGATTATGGACTTGCCAATGGCATCGGCTCCCTCTAGAAACAACCCTTTCTCACTGCCTCAAGCATGACCCTGAATCCAGAGCTCAACTCCCAGTGTTTCTGTCACCTGTGCCCTGCCCATCACAACAACACAAGCAGTTGTGAGGCCAGTTTGGGTTTCTGGGCTGGATTTGAAGCCCAGCCTTCCTCCCCAGGGTGCCTCACCTCCTGTCCATGATGCTGTTGCGCAGGCTGTCCCGGTGGCTCTCCAGGTGGGAGATGGTGAACGCTGGCAAGCGCCGGATGGCGAATCGCTCGTGCTCCCACGCCAGCATGTCCTCAGCCAGGTTGATCTTCTTGTGCACCATGGAAAACTTCACCTCTGGGAACTGGCTGGCAACAACCTGAGGACAAGGGCAAGCCACTCAGGGGTGCTGCCCGCTGCAGAGTCCCACCCTGCACTGCCCTGTCTGTCTACACCCACTTCTGTGTGTTCCAGGAAGTAAGGTGCAGTTATTGACATTATTAAAGCTGGTTTGAGGTCAAAAAGAGCTCTTTTTGTGTCTCTACAGGGTAGCATTTGCAGATCTAGTCTGCTTCATTTGGGACTGTGGCATGAGGACTGTCTGCACTTCAAATCAAGTGACCCTAAACCATACATGAATTATTTCAATAGCACAGCCTTTCTTTACATCTTCCTTCCTCTCATGGAGAGCTGTACAGTAAGTCCCAAATTCCCACGCACCTAAAATGCTTTTCCTTACCGTCTCCAGTTCTCTCAGAAATGCATGCTGCAAGGTGCCCTCCTTGGGAGGCTTTGAGACATGAAGATGAAGGCTATTGCCTCTGCCCAGAGTGTCAAGGCAGAGAACAAATGCTACGTTGTCCTGCAGCAGGCTGGAATCTGGAACAGAAAAATCCAAACCGTTATTGCTACGTCTTGTGCTGGGATTTCCACCCCCAAAAAAAGCAAGGCTCACACAAGGAGATTCTCACAGGAGAGCTGACAATTAATTATAGACAATTAACACAACCAGCCCCTTACTCACCAGTGTGGTCCAAATTGTCCTCCAGCCACCGCTTAGTTCCTTGATAATTAAACTTGCCACCTCCAGATGCAAAGAACAGCAAGTTATACCTGCCCATCAAAGAAGCCAGAAAAGGGTTAGCATGCTGCACTCCAAGAACTCCCTCCCTCAGCCTTGGAGGTGTGATGAAATCACAACCACTTGCACCTGACATCCAAGGCAAACTGTCCATTAACAAACACTTCCCACATAACACAGACTCAGGCAATGGCAGGACAGATGAAAAGTGGGGAGCTCCCAGTGCTTGAGGATGGAATCTCCTTCCCACATCATCCCCTCCACTTGTCAGTTATACACATTAACCCCAAACAGGGCAGGTCCTTACCCAGCATGGGTCCTTCTGTAGGTGTAGAGGCGAGAGAACAGCCTGGCCAGTTCCAGCAGCACTGAGATTCCACTGCCATTGGAGTCAGCCCCATGGGACAGCCACTGCAGGATGAGGTGGGACACACACAAGGTGACAAACCTACACTGACTCTCAGGTACCAGAACAGCTACAAGACAGCACACTGTGCTCCACCTGTAACTGCCCCACAGCCTTAAGGCCAAGAAAAGACACATGGGCAGAGGGAAAAATACAGGAACAGAGAGCTGCAAGAAGAGGGAATACTCACTGGAGCCACTCCAAAGGAATCATAATGGGCAACTATCACAACAGTGGGCAGGTCTTCTCCACCCAGCCCTGTCAGCCTTCCCTGCAGAGAAAAGAGGGCAGTGTCACTCCCTATCACGTCTTGTGTGTCTGTACAAACACAGCCTGACATCTACCTGCCTGCTGAGTCTGCCATGGCCTCAGTTGTGAGGACTTCAGATACCTGGCAGAGACTCCCTTGACTTGCCCTATCAGTCCAAATGTCTGATAAAGTCCAAATGAAAGAAATCACCTCATCAATGCTGCCAGTTTGAATCCATACACAACTCACCTCCACACTGGGGATGAGCCAGTCATTGATAGCTTTGCTTTGAGCCCCGCTAGTCACCATCTGGAAGCCATTGGCAGTTGCTGTGTGCAGAAGAACTAGAACAAAAACACCAAAAAACTCTACAATGTACACCTGGGGAAGTTTCATCGCTTTATTTACCCTGCTAACTGAGCTTTGGAGAGACCAGCTTTAACACATTTAAGCCCTTTCACTTGTCACTGGTGTTTATGCAATGACATGGAATCTTAGTGACCGTGCTTTTTCATTCTGTCCTAAAATCCCAGTATTTTAAGCTGATCAAAAATTCTTCCCCAGCAGTACTAAAGTTAGTCACAAGCAGCAGGTCAATAAGGCAGTTGAATTATTTACATGAAAGCATCAAACTGGGTTGTGGTCAGACAAAAAGCTTCAGCTTCTACCAACACAGCATCGTCACTTAACATTTCCAATGCTGTTTTTAACCTAGTTCTGATTTCTACCTTACTTGCAACAGTGTGAAGCTGAGAACTTCCTGCAACTGTATGTCCAAATATAGTCAAGTAATGCTTTCTTACACTGTGCTTTTCTTCCATTGAGTCTCTCAACACTTTGACAAAGACAGAATAAACACAAAGGCTACAGAACGCTGGGTCACGGAGCAGATGACACAGCAGACTCCTCCCAGAGATGGGACCCAGCCCGTCTTCCTCAAAACTTTCTCCTCCTTGTGAGAACTCACCTTCAGCAGCTGAGGCAGAGCCCTGAGATGCAGAAGCAGCCCGTGTTTGTTCATAGATAGACAGCAGCTCCTCATCTTCCACTGCAAAGTAGACTGGCACAATGGTTTCCATAGCAAGCATTTCTGGCTCTATCTCCATGAATTGCTGAGGGTTTAAGCGAGACACAAACTTAGCATCTGCTAAACATGAGAGATGGCAGGAAAAAATTAACAACCAAAGCAGAGAGAGAAGTTTTAGAATAAGAACAGGACTTGTCCTGTGTTACAACAGAAGCTTCCAGCCCCGCAGCAAGCAAGCTTTTCTCCAATACACCTCCCATGGGAAGAGAAAGAAAACTCTCCTGTTTACCCGCACAACATCCTGAGGGACAGAGGAGATGGATCGTGGCAGGATGATGACCACAGCCCCGGCTGACTGGCGCAGAGCCTTCTGGTACTGCTCGTAGGAGAAGTCCACCAGCCGCATCATGACGCAGCGGCGGCTCAGCACGTCCGCTTCCACCGTGCGCGCCTCCGTGTTCAGCACCGCGCTCCTGGTGCCTGCCAGCAGGGAAAGCAAGAGGCCTCCTAAGCCACTGCAGCCCATCCCCTTTGCTCCAGCCTCCTTCCTGCTCAGAACACTCCTGGGGACAGCCTGATGGGCTGCAGAGTGGCCAGAAGCTGCAGAAAGTTGAGTTTGCCCCTTCGCGCTCATCCGAGAGGTCTTGTGGGCTTTGCTGTGCAGCCACGTCCTGCCTGACTGCCCTTGTTCCACACCACAGCCTCCCCTTCCTGCCCTCCTCCTCAACACAACCACACAGGCTGCCTGTCTGCTCACCTGCACCCAACACCTGCAGACAGCAACACACCCACAGACAGCCTGGCCTCTCCAGAGCCTCCTCCAGCTGTAGGATCAAGCTGTGCATGGAAGCTGTGCAGAACCACCTGATGAAAGGACAGGTGCTCCCTGTCACCCCAAGGACATCAGACTGACCCGTGTCACCCCAAGGACACCAGACTGCTTCCTGTCACCCCAAGGGCTGCTCTCACTCAGCCACAAGGAGGGTTCTGTGGCTGGCAGAGTTGCAGAGGAGCAGGTGGCTCCTGAGGGCTCGCCCTCTCCTACTCTCAGTTCCAGCAGATCAAATCCCCCACATGGAAATGCAATCCCCTGGGAGCACAGCAGGCTGCAGGCTTGCCAGAGGTTCCTGCATTCCCCAAGGGAGGGCCAAAAGGACATTTCACAGAGAGGGTCAAATCCACTTTACAATTTGCAATTCAATTTCTTCTATAACTCTGGCACCTCCACTGGAGAGCTCATTACTCTGAGTCCCCTCACAGGGACAGACAAGGTGCTCCAGCCTCTGTCAAACAGGAGCATTGCTAAGAATTAGATTTAAACCTGGCTTAGCTTAACTCTAACATTAGTTTGGTCTCATCAAAGGTCGTAGAAACGCCTAAACAAGAAAAATCTCCACTTCCCCTGCACAGTATCAGTGAGGGCCATACACCCAGAAAAAGTTCAGGCACAATGTGAATTCTCCCCACAGACCTCTGACACTAAATAACAAACAAACATTGATAGCACCCCCACTCCAATCAGAGAAACACAATTCAAAATGAGGGTAATCCCTCCACTATTTCCAGAGGAATGATGTGTAAACACAGCAATGTGTGGACACAAAGTTCTGCTCTCTCTGACATCTAAGCAGAGCAGACACAACAGTATTTTTCTGACAGGTTGGTTTTCTGTAGTTTCTCTACAGAGAGCTGGTTAATAACCACTCATTTTCAAACTAAAAACTCTCATTCTATCAGTATTAGAGGAAGTTCAAGCTTGTTCTTAAATTGCTCCATGAGTGATGCTGAAAAAAACCTCTTCCCTCTGCAAGAGGCTGAGCTGCAACCTGTATTTGGTATTTTTGTTAAAGAATACAAGAAACTGGAGCAACAAATCAGCTCAGTTGGTCAGAACATGGTGCTACTAATGCCAAGGTTATGGGTTTGATCCTTCTATGGGTCATTCCCTTTGAGAGTTGGACTTGGTGATTCTTGTGGGTCCCTTCCAGCTCAGGCTGCTCTGTAAAATACAACTTTTATCCTGAAGGACATCTCAGAACACACAAAGAACAGGAACAGCAGCTACCCAAAGGGAGCAGGAAGGAACAAAAGAAACACACAGCCCACTGAGCTAAAAGGCTCCAGGAAAAGAAACAGCATGAAAAGCTAATTGGAAGCATCTTAAAAAACCCACACCTGGCTTTTCAGGAGTTCACAAAATTGTGAGCACTTGGCTAGAGGGGACACTCAGGCAAGCAAAGTGGAAGCCAGCTGAATCACATCCCTGCTGCCCCTGCTCAACCTGTCCACAGACAGTTCCCAGCACCTGAGAAAAGAGAGAGCCCCACTCCCATGGAAGAGCCTGCCTTGGAGCTACTGAGGCTGTCAGCAACAGAGCCCTCAAGATGTGCACACATTCTGAGAAACTGTGGTGGAAAAACCCAGAAACAACTTCAGATATTCAGAAGCCACCAGAAGCGTGAAGCGTTTGAGGAGTCCACAGGCAAAGCTGCACTTCATAACTTTTATATCTGAACTTATTAAGATCTGAAAGAGTGAGAGATGGTGTCTCATGGACAGCACTAATTAAATGTGAGGCTGTTTGTTGTTAACTCTGAAATTCAGGAAGAGTCACTCACAGACAGAGCACATGCCCTGGCCTGGAATAAAATCTCTACAGAAGACCCAGAAAGAACCCTTGATTCTGGGTTTGTGGGCACACAGGGGAGGAGGCTGAGGGTGGCAGCACCTCAAGGACTCGCAGAACAGGGCGTGTCTCAGACCCAAAGAAAGGTGTTGCACAATCAGCAGGCTGGAAGTGAAGGAACAGAGGAAGTAAAGGTCAGTCATAACACAGCAGGACAGGCTCTGAAATGGAGCCACTGCAGCAACACACACAGCTGAGGATGAAGAGGATGAAAAGCAAAGAAGAATCGACCTGTCAATAAAGGAGTCAAAGGCAAAAGGACAAAACTGAGCTCACAACCGAGTTTACCAGAATGGAGGAGGGACGCAGCTGAACCCCTCAACACACAGAGCCCTCAGCCCACAGGGAGGGGTCCCTGGCTACCTCTAGGTCACCACGATGGAGCTCCCAGCAGCCTCCTGCTCGTACTGAGCCTGGGCAGTGAAACTCAGCCAGACGGGGCCGTCCTGCGGCCTCCCCTTTGCCTGGGCCTGGCCCCGGGCCCGGCTGCTGCCGCCTCCCAGCGCCCCCCGAACCCTCCCGCGGCCTCCCCCAGGCCGGGCCGCCCTCCACAGGCCGCCCGCGGCTTCACGGCCTATCCTGCGCCCCTCCCCGGGGTCAGGGCTCCCTTCCCACGGCCTCACCCCCCCTGAAGGGGCCGCTGG
Source organism: Chaetops frenatus (assembly GCA_013400775.1). NCBI lineage: Eukaryota > Metazoa > Chordata > Aves > Passeriformes > Picathartidae > Chaetops > Chaetops frenatus. The sequence continues at coordinate 446 of VZTR01014868.1, read as the reverse complement.
CGGCAGGACCGAGCCCGGCCGGGCCGTGCAGTTCCTCACCGTAGGGCTGCCCGCCCAGCTCATACTGCTGCATGCGGTAGACCGTGAACTCGTGCGCCGCCTCGGCGGCGGGCGGCGGCCCCAGGAGCAGGAGCACGGCGGGCACGAAGAGCAGGACGCTGAGCGGGAGNGCACGAGGCCTTGAGCACCGACTCCAGCACCTCGCTCGCCTCCTCCAGCATCGCCGCGGCCCCGGCCCGCACTGCGGCCTGCTCGGCACGCACGGCGCGCCCCGCGCTGCATGCCGGGAGCTGTAGTTCGCGCGCCGCCGCGAGGGACGCTGGGAGTTGTAGTCGCCGTAGCCCGTGAGGGCCGCGGTACCGCTCCGTGTTGGCCTGCAGGGGGCGCCCTCCCCGCGGGCTGCGGCTCCCGAGCGCCCTCCAGCGGACGGGACGGGACGGGACGGG
>VZTR01014798.1:0-59735 GCA_013400775.1 Chaetops frenatus | reverse complement strand
CTCAGCTGGAGGGGTTTTAACGGGCTTTGAGGGTCGTGCAGCAGCCGGGGGGGCACGGGGAGGCTCCTGGGTTGCCCGCGTGAGGCTGCAGCGCCTGAGCTGCCTTCGCTCCGCGCCGGCTGCGGGGAGGTCGCAGCTGCCGGGTCCTCCCGCGGGCAGCGGGGCCCCGCTCCGGGCTGCAGCACGGCACAGCCCCCAGCACCCCGGGCTGCCTGTCCTTCAGCTCTGCACTCTCACCGCCAGCTTAGACACCCGTGCTGGGGCTGAGCAGGGGTTTTTGCAGAGTTTCTCAAGCCTCTGCGAGTTTGCCGTTTAGAATTAGTTGGCTGTGTTTTACCCCTGGGTTTTGAACATCCTAAGGGCTGTTGCGGTCGCAGTGTCTCATCAAGACCCTGGATTTTGCTGCGTGTCAGCTCAGCTGCAGTTGAAGCATCCCAGCCTCCAGGTCCTGCATGCAGGAGTCTTGGAGCATGGAAAAAGCTCTGTACTTGCCAGCCTCTCCATTTGCTGAGCTCTCTCCTCTTCCTGCTCCTGGGGTACATCCCCCGGAGCACCAGGAAACGACTGTTTAAGGTGATCATCCGTGGGCCTGTTAGAGGAGACGGGATAATGTGAACGTTGTGTTTGAAATGTCATACTGCTTCCTCCAAGCGTTTTTTTGGGCTGGGAATCTCACAGAAGCTTGGCTCTCCGTAGGCCTGCAGGCCCGGGATGCGGCTGGGTGGGTTCTCATGGTCGGACAGAAGGTTACCTGCGAGTTGCTCACTGCACGTGGCCTGGGGCACTGGTGCAGGACAGTGCTGCACTGCTGTGGGTCGGTCAACAGCTGATGGAGACCGGGAGATGTGTTTGGAGGGGAGCCAGGGTGGAGGTGAGGGGTGCAGATCCCAAAATGCGGCCCCTGTGGCTCTGAATGCAGAGATCTTGCCACGCTTTGTGTGTTTGTCACCTGGGACTCAGAGGGACATGTGCTTCAGGGCTGTGCTCTTCCCTAAACTGGAGCAGACTCGCGGTGACAGACTGGCCTCCTGTGACACTGAGAGTCTGCTGGTGCCTCTTGTCTGGCCGTTTTTTTGGGATCCTGCTGATCTCTGGCTCATGCCCCTGAGCCAACCAGAGCAAGGCTGAGCTCTGCCTCTGTCCGAGGCACGATTCCAATTACCCTGATTTTATGTACATGGGGATATTAACTCCTCTCAAGTTGCACCAGCTTCTGTTTGCATCCCAGGCTTTAACAGTTAAAGGCAGAAGGCAAGACCCAACATTGCTCCCTTCCCCGGGGAGGGGGGGGGCTGAATGGCTGGAGAGCCCTTTGAAGGTCTGATGTGACTGGCTGGGTTTGCTAAGCCCGATTGCTTTGGCAGGAGGGAGGGCAGCCTCCTCCAGCCTGATGACTTGGTGCAGAAGGGAACTGGAGGCGTGGGCCAGGCACGGTGGCTCCTGGATCGGAGTAAATCTTGGAAAACAACCCAAAAGTGCTAAAGTTGCACGTAAAAAAGGTCGGGCGTCGTGCCCAGACTTAGAGCTGTCTCGTGGTGGTGGAAGGGCTGGGTGACCTCATGGAGGAGCCTGGATGTCCTCAGCAGATGCACTGATTACCCCCCACTCTCCTGGCTTGTTCCCCCCTTATCTTTGCACTGGGCACCCTTTATCTTTGCTCGGAATTCCGCTTGCTTTGCAGGGGGAAGTGGCCACGGCCCTGGTGTTCCCTCAGCCAGCTGGGTGCAGTTGGCTTTAACTCGTGGAAAGTGCACTGCTCTCCTCTGTCCTGGAGGTTTTGTGGGAGCTCTCCAATTTTGCACTGGTTGCATGTGAGATGTAGAGAGAGACTGAGCCTGTGCCCTGTGTCCATGGCCAGGCTGATCCCTGCTGGGGAAACATCATCTGCTCCCAGGTGCAGAAATGCTGTTTTCCTCCCACCTTCCCTCTTCATCTGAATCCAGGCTTGTTTCTGGCTTTGTCTGACCCTTCCTGTGAGCAGAGGGGTCTGGAAAGGCCCAGACCCTGTGGCATTTCTCCAGGTGGGGGTTTTCATGAAGCAAAGGGAAGCTGGAATGAGGAGCTGTGGCTGCCTGCAGTCAGAGGAGGTGGGTTTGGAAGGGGTGTGTCAGCCCAGTGTCCTGCCACCATGGCTCTGTCCCAATGCCCAGACCTGGGGGGAACCTTGTGAGCCCCCAGTTTGCAAGGTCACACTCGGTGCAGCCTTCAGTGGGAAAGCTGCTTATGCGGGTGGGACAGGTGAGTCAGTGGCTTCCTCCTCATTTTCCATCATAATCCCACTCTCTGCAGGGAATTGAGCTGCCTCCCTGCGTCCTGGAAGCCTCTGCATCTGCCCCTGTTTGCCTCAACCTTGCTGCTTGCTGTTGGAGCCTTCCTGAGAGGCTCCCTCCTCTCCAGGCCACCTAGCCGGGCAGGGAGGAGCAGGCTGCTCCCAATTTCTGTCACATTGGCTGTTTGGAGTGTTGACACTTGCCTTGCATTTAGCAATGGCAGCTGAGGAAGCCAAGAGAGGCAGAAGAGCTGCTGCCTGCTCACGAGAAACATTTAACTCTTGCCCTCAGCTCCCTTCCCCTTTTGCTGGCAGCTCTCAGGTTGGCTGATGGGAAATGCCAGTGGTGTTCCCAAAATTCATTCGTGTTCAGTTGCTTAAAAAGATGAGGAGGGTTTTTGTGTGCCATTTCCTCTTGCTCTGGAAGAAAAAAAACGCTGGTGCCTTGGTGCCTGGGCAGAAGGGAGAAGGGGGAGCCCTGGCAAGGAAATAGGATCCAGAGAAATGTGTCACCAGCAGAAAGAGCAATTGTTTTCCTGCATTTCCATGGCAGAGCCTTGTCCTGTTCAGGCAGCCCGTGTTTGACAGCCAAGATAATACATTTATATTGATGTAATTAGCGGGACGTGGAGTTTGCTGAATGGCTCGGGGGCAGCCTGCTTTTCAGGCTAACTCCAGCAAATAGATCAGGGAGGATTGGAAAGCTGCCGTGGGTTGCTGGAATTGGCCCGTTGGGTTTCTGGAGGTTGAATACATAACTGCTGATATTTCCTATTGTGCTGTACCCTGCCTGTTTGAAAAGAAAATAACTCAAGGGAACATGGGGCTATTTTTGCCAGCTTGAGATGATCAAGTTTGATTTCTAAAAACTGAAGCCGAGTCTTTAGGCTTGCACATTAAAACCAATGTTGGAACCATATCTCTGTTCCTCCACAAATGTGTGCCTCCACACTTTGCCAACGGTGTAAACTCTGATGAGTGTTCATAAAAAAAGAAAGAGCTTTTCTGTTCCTGCAGTGCAGCCCCTTTTGTAGGAAGTGCTGTGGGCCTGAGCAGGCTCAGCAGCTGGGATGGTGACAGTGACACTGTGTCAGGGGACTGAGCTGGTGTCCTGCCCCAGCCCTGGCCAAGCCTCAGGTTTATCAATGCATTCTCAATTTGGTGAAACAGAGACCAAGACCTTACAAAAATCTGTTGTCCCTTCCAGTGATGAGGCCCAGTTGCATTTCTAATGTGATGCTTCCTATGGCACCAAAGTTTCCCCTTCAGCATCTTGTTCCCAGTCCCAGGTGATTTCAGTTTACTGAGGATATCAGAGGCAGCTTTCCAACTTGTGTCCTTCTGCTCCTGTAACAAAAAGGTTTGCAGAGAAAGTTACTCATGGATAACTTTGCTGGCAGCAATCCCCCGTGTTTGTGCTGGTCTGTGGAAGGGGGTCCTTGTGTGCTGAGTTCTGTCCTCTCCTGTGGCCATCCACAATGCACAGAGGCTGCAGCACTGATGTGGTCGGGGTCTTGCTCCCCAGCTTGCCCTTGTCAGTCAGCTTCCTGCAGACTCTGGCCAGCAGGCAGAGCTCGGGAAGTCCTTGGAATTCCAGCCCAGCCCAGCAGGTTTGTGCTGAGTGCTTTCCCTTCCTATCCTGTGGTGTGTGAACACATCTCCTGCAAGGAAAATGATGTGGTGTGGCACTTGGGGGTTGCTCTGTCTGCTGGTGTCGGTCTCAGCCCCTCCTTAGCTCTCCTGAATCTCCTGCCTTTCCAGTGTGGGAGCAGCTCAGTGAGTGCCTTGAAGGTGCTGTGGGCCTGGAATTCCCTGTATACCTGCACAGACCCTTGGGCTGACAGGATCAGGGTGGTCCTTTTGAACCTGAAGAGTTCCTGAATCACCCCCTTATTTAATCATTACTGGTCCCTGAGTGGCATCTCTTGCCCATTCCATACACCCTCCCTCTGCTGCTGTGGTTCTGTTAGCAGCACCTGTCCAGGTGTTCACCACAGGGCATCTTTTCCCCACTGCCTGGAATTGTCAGTGGTGGGAAGTGCTGGAATAGAAAAGCTCTGAGTTCACCATCGCCTACCCCAGGGGTGTCACACTGCATCTGATGGTGTGGCTGTGGGGATGATGAGCAAAGTGAGGGCACAGAATGAGGTCTCTTGCTCTGCCATGCTTCTAAAGAGGCTCAGTGATCACATGGTGCCAGCTGAATCCTTATTTTTGTGCTCCCTCCCCAACCTAAAATAGAGGAAGCAAGAGCATGCTGGAGAGCCAGACACTTCTGGACAAGGGTTCTTGTTGCCTCCATCTGCTAAAAGCCCGTCCCAAAGGAGACAGCACTTCCCCAAAGCAGGAATTTCGTTAAAACAGGTTGTTTTGAGAGCAGAGAATATGAGGGAGGAAGGGGAAGTATCTTGGAGGAGGGAGGTTTGCCGAGGCAGCTACACAAACGTCATGGCTTCTGGGGGTGGGATGGGCACGTTTGGCATAATCAGAGGAATTTGTACTTCAGAGTCTCCAGGAGATGTAACTGCTAATGATGTCCTGGCTATGCAGAGTAATTAACATCTGTTTCTGTATTTGAACATTCAGGCAGCGTGCCCCAGCAGACATCTCTGCACTCCCATCTGGCCCCTCGGGAGATCCTGCCCTGTTGCTAATTGTCGAGAGCTGTCCAGAGTCCTTCTCCATAAGATCCTGCTGAGCTCCATCCTGCTGTGCTCCCGAGGTGGGGCATTCCCTGCTCTGATGACAGCTCACACCAGGATCCTGAGCAGCAGCTGCTGGCAGGGACTGAGGCCAGTGGTGGGCACGGAACTATAAAGTCACAGCCAGAGGTTCTGAGAGCACCAGTGAAGAGTCTGAGCTGCCCCAAAAGCTGTCTCCAGGAAGGACCAAGCTCCAGCTGGATGTCGTGGGAAGCACAGAGCCCTCTGCGAGCTGGAGTTCAAGGGGATGCAGATTGAGGGACCAAAAATGTGAGGTTGGTTGTCTCTGCTGCTGCCATGCTGATGGGCCTGGAGTCTCAGCAGTCATTTATGCTTATGTGCCTTTTTTCACTCTCTGTCCAGCAGCTTGGGACAGCAGCTGCTCCTTCCAGGCTTGGTGTGCTCCCAGTGCTCAGTGCAGGGATTCTCTAGCATGCTCCTCCAGCCAGGCCACTCAGTGGGTGCCAGCAGCAGCTGCTCGGGACCAGGGACACCAGGCTGACCCTACACCAGCTGGCACTGGACCTGCCAAGCAGGAATTGTGTTGGGTGAGAGGCTTTTCTGACTCAGCTGGCTCGGGGCTGGGCTGGGAGGGGCTGGAAGGAAGGGGACCTTCTCTCCTCTGGTTTGTGAGCACCATTACCCTGCTTTGTGTCTCTCGTGCCTCTTGTTCTTGTCTTTCTTCCTTGTTTGAGTTCCTTCTTTGAGTGTTTCCATGCTGTCTGTGTGGAGGCCATGTGCTCAAATGGGTGGAGATACTGATGTCCTCTGGTCTTCTCGTGGTGAAGAAGAAACTGTGAGAGTGGAAGAGAAATTGTGGGGTCTTCCAGCACCTCGCAAACTTAAGCACTGGCAACTGCATGACTGTCCCAGGGTGTGCTTGAGGCAGTGCAAGGGCAGGGCAGTAAATGAAGGAACTCTGCATAGCTTTGCCTACAGGAACCACAAAGCTGTGGCAGTTCCCAGCCCACTGGGACAGAGAGGTGACTGTGTTGTGCCTTAGGTGGCTGGGCTGCTCTCAGCCTGGGCTGTGGAGGCAGGATGAGGTGCTGGGAAGCCAGTCTGAGCTTGGACCTTCAGGATACGTTTGCAGCCTGTGATGGGGTTGTCCTTGGATTCAAATGGTCCAGGTTGACATGGCCTCATCCAGGTTGGACTTTGGATTAATCAGATGGACACTGGTGCTTGCTGTGTGTTGGCCCATCTGGTCTGGCTGGATGATTATGGACTAGCTGGAGTCTTTGTGTGTAGTTGATGTCCAGCCACAGCAGAGGGTCTGCAGGAAGCTCTCAGCTTTGGTCAGTGAAGCTGGGCCATGAGCACTCTGGTGTTTGAGTGATGACTGTCACCGGGCAGGTGTTGGTCACATCTGCACCAGGGCTTGTTCTCAGTGGTGAGAGGGATGAGGTGGCGTTCCTGCTCTTGGATCTGTTTTGGTTGCAGCCTTGTAAGGTCTTCCAAAAGCTCCTGCCCTTGTTCCTGTTGCCTGACCTTGCCGAGTCTTAGTGAGCAGAGGCTGCTGGAGGGAGCCTGGGGGTCTGTGGCACCACACAAGGCTCAGGCAGCTGCATGTGTCTTGCAGGGCATTTGGGAGTGACTCCAGTAACATGATCTCTCCATCAGCCCTTTTGGTTCGGGATGCAGCCAGCAGCCCTTGATTAAAGCCCAGCTCTCTCCCTGTGCTGGAGGTCCTGTGCATGGCTGGCTGGCTTTGCTCTGCCATTACTCAAACCATTGCATTGTGTTTCAGGCCTCTCAGAGTACAGCCTTTTCCTCATATCACCATTGTGTTTGTTCAAATGACTGTTCCTAGAAAATACTGCTTAAGCTGTGTGTAATTGAGCACATCCTACAATTCCAGCTGTACTGGTGCAGCTGAGGAGGAGCCGCTTGTGATGGAGATGGTGAGCCAGTAAAACTACTCTGGTGAGGAGAGGGGAGGGCTGTGGTGGTGTCAGGCACTGTTTTGTTTGTATCACTTCCTTGTACCAAGTGTTATTCCACACCTATAATTTCAATACAGTATAATTTCCTAACAGAAGCAATGGCATGGCTGCCACATCAGTGTGCAGAAGGATTCCTGTGTTTTTCAGGTGTCATCTGGAGGTGGAGAGGGGTAAATAGTAATGTGGTGCTTTTGCATTAAGTGATTGTGCTGAGCTGTGCTTCCCTGTCACTCAGAGAAGCTGTGGCTGCCCCATCCCTGGAAGTATTAAGGCCAGGTTGGATGGGGCTTGGAGCAACCTGGTCTAGTGGAAGGTGGTAGGAGATGGGCTTTAAAGTTCCCTCCAACCCAAACCATTACGTGATTCTATGATTCTAGAATAAGAACTTCCTCTCTGCCCCCTGAGCCTGTCCCACTTCCCTGTTCTCTCCTGGTTCCCTGTGCTCCTGGGGAAGGCAGGAGCCTCTTGTGCAGCTCTCAGCAATTCTTGTGCTTTCATCTCTTGGTTGTTTGTGATGGAAATGCCAAATGGCACCATTGTCTGTCAACCTTCTCCCACCTCTGCGCTTGCCTGAGGCACAACCAGGGATGTGTTGGCTCAAATCTAGGCCAGTTGGTTGGAAATTGAGACGTGGTGCTTGATGAAAGCCAGGGAAGGCCAAATTGCATTAAAATGGCAGCAGGAGACAGCCAGGTGCTGCTGCCTGTGTGGCTTGGGCAGGGCACTGCAGTGAGGACTGGAGATATCTCTAGGAAGGGGTGCAACTGGATGTGTCTTGGGCAAATTATGTATTTACTGTCTGTCTGATCTGTGTTAGAATTAAAGCTGTGGCTGGACTGTCTGGGGACAGTGTGCTCAGGGGACATCTCCACCTCCTGCCTCTCTGACTCTTTCCAAGTCTGTGCCCTGAGTTTTCCCTGGCTGTGAGACTGTTTCTTGCTGCAATTCTCTTCCCCTCCCTTCTGCAGTGGCCAGCTCTTCATCTGCTTATCTGTCAGCTTAGCATGATCTGAAGATACAATCCCTGCTGTCCTTTTGGGAATGACCTCGTGTCTGTGCTGTGTCTGGGCCTCTACAAATTTGGGTTGCTGAGTAATTGGGAGGAAGGAACTTCATGGGTCATCAAGTCCAGTTCCGTGCTGCTGAAGATGGGCAATCATCTCATGCAGGTCATGAACTTGTCCAGGAACTAATTGTTGGAACTCACACTGTGCTTTTTTCCCCAGTGCTTCTGGAGCAGCTGGTCCAGAAATCTGCTCTTGGAAAGGTTAGAAACCCTCCTCACCCTTCCAGTGTCCACTTTTCCTGGGTTGGTTTGTTGTGCCTGTGCCATTGCAGAGTGTCAGCTTGCAGATGAGATGATGACTTGCACATTTTTTTCCTTCCCTGGGTCTCCGTAAGCTTTATGTCCTGCAGCAGTTGTGGCTCTGGGTGGAGATTTGTCCTGAGAAATGTGCTGAAAGCTGTTTTGTTTTCCCATTTGGGCAGCTTGGGTTGGCTGGGCCCATTTGTTTCCTTGTTGTGCTTTTGAGTGTTTCAAGTGCAGGTGGAGCTGTGAGCTGCAGAGTTTGTGAACGTTAGAGAGTACAGAAGAACACTTTTTTTGTGCTGCTGTCATTTCTGTCTTCTTTTTTTAATGTTTGTCCTTGCTACTTGTGCCATCTTGTCCCTTCAGGAGGGAGAGATGTCAGAAACATTTGAATCAAGGTGAACCTGATAAAGCAGTGTATTGAAGAACCAGTGCCTGGCTCTTACTTGTGGCTCTTATTCATGTTTATCTCTAGCTGTGAATGTGCAATAACAACAGTTCTGTTCAGCACAGGCTGGCACAGCCTCAGACAGGAAGATCTGCTGTTTACCAAGCAACACTCTGCTATAAGTGAGAAAGAGGGGAAAAAAGTGGTTTATTGCTGCTGGGTAGCTCAGAGTGTAGTTAAACCTTTCTTAAAAAAAGAGGAAACTAAGAGCACATGTGTTACTCAAGATGCATTTTTCCTGGCAAGAGTCCCATGTGTGTGCTCTTCTTGCAGAGCATCCCTGCGTATGCTCCTTCCCATTCAATCCGTAGCATATTGGGAGAAGGCAGGCAGGAGCTTCTTGTTTTTATAATGCAACTGGTCTCAGCAGGCAGTCTGTCGAGGTGATTTTTCAGCCTGACATCTTTTGTAGCTGGGGCAGCCTGTGAGCTGAGTAGGATGACAGAACTCTGCTGCAAGGATTATAAACACGGGGAGGAAAAGATCTGGAAGGGAGATCTGCTGCTGCTAAAGCTTCCCGGGATTGGATGCTGTGGCTGGTGTTGTTTTATTCCTTCCCCCTGTGAGTTCCTCTGTGGCATTTGCTCGCTGCCGGTGCTGAGAGGGCCCTGCCAGCCCACCCAGGCCGTGGTGCCGCTCCGGAGTCACCCACAATTGGCCGGGAATTGCGGGAGGCACGCGGCTCGTTCTGCTTCACTGGAGCAGCGTTAATTGACTTCACAGAGCACTGGCCTTGTAGGGATTTCGTTGTGTGGGTTTTCTTAAACGTGTCTGCACTCAGACCTCGCTGCAGCAGTGCCCTTGTTGCCATTTTCATGCTTGTTCAGAAGCTGCTTTGCAGTTCATCAATGGAGATTAAGTTTGAAATTAACCCTTATTTTGAAAAAACCTACCTGCTTCTCCTCTTTTTCTCCCTCCAGTTTGTGATTAAGATGTTGATTGCCCTTTCAGATCTGTGTGATTCCCTCTTTCAGAGTGACTGGGATAGATTTACAGTAGCTCCCTGGATTGTCTGTCACTGGTTTGCAGTGTCCAGTACAAGGGAGAAGAAGAAACTTTGTTCAGACTTTGATGGTAGTTGCTCTCTGGCTAAGCTGGCTCTGCAATACATCTATTTTTCCTATCAATCTTTCACTTCAGGCTTTGGACACCTCCTCTTCTGCCTGCATACTTCTGAAGAGTCAGTGCTGGGCATTAAATGCAGTTTAGCCCAACTCAGCTGCTGTATATGAGTTTCTTCTGGGCTAAAGTTGGGCCAGAACCAGTTTCAAGGCAGCTGAAAGAACATAAAGGCCCTCAAGCTTGCCTTTACATGTTGGTGTCTGTGGCCAGAGACATGTGCTGCTGTTCTGGACTTGGTAGCATGGAGCATGAGATCCTGTTCTGTGCTGGTCTATGACTCCAGGTTCAATTATCTTGTTACCTCATTAATTACCCATTTGGAAATCTGCTTCCAGACAGTTCACTCCAGCTAATGATATCTCTGCAAGTGGTGTACCTGTCTCATTTCTCACCAAGATCTGGAAAACAGTTCACTTAAAGCTTCCTGTCCCCTCAATTTCCTCCGAGGCCAGAATATCTGACCCTCTTCCCTCAGCTCTCTGCCCCAGAACAAACATTTGGGTGGGCGAGTTTCACCCTTCTCTCCCTTTTCTGTGTCCTCCCACCTGCAGTGCTTGCACACTGCCTGTCATCCTCGTGCCTTGCACACCTGAAGACTCCTGGGCCCTGGCAGGTAAGGCAGAGCTTTCTGAGGCACAGAACCACAGGGAGCTCTGTGGTGGAGCACGAGGGCTGGACAAGCCTCCCCCATCCCAGCTGAATGTGCCAACCACTGTCCCATCCCTTCTGTTATACCCCTGCCTCAGTCTGTCCTTGGAGGTGCCTTCCCACCCCTCCCCTGCCAGGAGCTTTGCAAGGAATTGGAACTTGCTGACACCTTCATTTCCTGCCAAGACTGCAGCACTTGGGCTGGCTTGGCAGGTGAGGGCAGGGAGAAAGAGCAGCAAAACTTTGTCTTTGTCCCCAGCTGTGAGCACACCACCTGCCCAGCACAGACTGTTCCAGCCAGCTTGCTCCTGCTGCACTCGGGATGTGGAGCTCTTGTTGGGTCGGCGTTTGCAGCTTGGATTTCAGGGCTGTGTCTGCCTGAGCTTGGGTGTCTTGTTGCTTGGCTGCTCTTCCTCTTCTGCCTTGTGGAAAAAGAGAGGATTTTTTCCCTTCCTCTCTTGGGATTACTTTGTTTCCCAGGGTCATCTCAGCCTGGTGAATTCCAGCCTAGCTCTTCTTGGTGCTGGTGCTTGGTTTTGCACGTCCTCAGGTCCTGCCACCCTGCCTGGGGCTGTGGGCTGGCTGCATCACACAAGTGCTTGAGCTCCCTTCTCTTCCTTGGCTGGCAGGACACCGTCAGACACTCTCCTCTGCATCCTTAGCTATCCCATGCCTAACCTGCTCTGGGCCTTTATAACCTCCTTAGGCTGCCGTGCCTGGTGCTGTGCACCTTCCCAGGCCTGCAGAGCATTCCCTGCTTACCCTGGCCCCCCTGAGCATCTTCAGGGGAGCTCTGCTGTGCATGAGGCAGGATTGGTGGGGGGCCAAGGGTTGGGAATTCCTCCAGGATGTCTGAAGTGGTCTCCTCCAGCTCGATGCCCCCACTCAGCCCCAGCTCCTCCAGGTGCCCCTGAGCTCTGTGGTGTTTAAGGGTGTGGAGTCCCACTGTGCAGTGCCCAGAGAGGAGGCTGCTCCTCCAGGGCTGTGTGTGGGCACGGGACTGTGAGAGCTCTTCAGGAGCTCTGCTTTCTCCCTGCCAGCTGCAGGTTACCTGGGACTGGAGGCAGAGAGCTCCTCATTTGCTGAGGAGCCAAGTGCATGTTGTGAGGGTGGTACCAGGTACCAGCACATCTGACTCCCCAGGGAATGGCCATGGCCTCAAAGTGCCAGAGCTCCAGGAGCATTTGGACAACGCTCTCAGGCACGGGGTGGGATTGTTGAGGAGTCCTGTGCAGGGCTGGAGTTGGACTCATGACCCTTATGGGTCCCTCCCAGCTCAGGACATTCTGTGGATCTTAGTCAGCCCCCAGGCACAGGAGCTCACACAGCAGAGGGAGGAGAAGGGCTGGTATTTCAGCTTCAATCTCAGAAGAAAGTCTCCTTCCTCTGGGCACAGCTTTGAGGGATGCATTTCCCTCAGGTACATGGTGTGCCTTCTCCTGGGCCAGCTGCTGGCCCTCACCTCAGACCAGAGCTGTCTGGAGTATTTTAATTCCTGGATCTTCCCTGAAGCAAGGGAGTAGCTTGGAATTGACTTGGTTTATAGGTCGGGGGAGTGGAGGAAATAATGAAGTGGCAAAGTCTTGTCCCTGAGTTTCCAAGGCTGAGAACCAAGAGAGGCTGGAAAATTCAAGCAGGAGCAAAGCTGGCTCATGCCACATGGATCAATAAATTACTAGGAAAAGGAATATGGGGGTACCCCATCACAAGGAGGGGCTGCTGCACGTGGGGCTGGCTTGGGTGAGTCTGTCTCTGTCTCCTTGGTTTCCTCAGTGGCTGCAGCAGCTCCAGGGGCCTCTGTCTCTTCTTCCTGCTGCCTGCCAAAGGGAAGAGCTTGGGACTGATGCTGGGAAAAGTTGATCCTGTAACTTCCTAGATGCACTGAAACACAAGGGCTAGTTCCCTTTTTTTTTTTTTTTTTTCTTATTTTGCTCTCTTCAGAGCCAAAACCTACTTTGAACGTGGAGGGAAGGAAAGGGGATTGGGTAAAACCCCACCCTTCCTGCCTGCTCTGCTGTGACACGAGAGCTGGGGCCCAAGGGGTCAGCACTGCTCACTGGTATGGAGGAATAAGGTTATGTGGAAGCATCCATGGGGCAGGAGGAGCTCCATGGGACAGCTCTGCTGTCCTGCACGTGCTGTACGTGCCTGTTGCTCAGGGGCTGGTGGGGAATTTGAGGAAGAGTCTGCATCACATACCAGCCGTGAGTGGCTTGGGGGTGGCGAGATCAAACCTGGTTTTATTTTGGAAGTGATATTTTGGGAGCAGTTACACAGCATCAGTTCAAACCTGGTAATTACTGCAGCTGCGAGGGGCAGAAAACGAAAATCCAAACTCAGCATCTTGCTAAGGTGCTTAACTGTTAATTTCCATGAGTGAGATCCACCCTTCTCAAGACACTTCAATCTGTTCACATTGTTGCTTCCTCTCCAGCTTAGATAGGTGGAAGCAGTGCTTTATTAATTACAGGAAAAATCCTGCTCCCTCTTGCCAGGACAGAGGAACTCTTGGCAGTTTGCTCCCTTTTAGTGACTGAAGCCTTCCCTGTCCAGCCTCGTGCCTAAAGGTCATCTCCTGGGGCATCTCCCTGCCCAGTGGCAGAAATTCCTCAAAAAGAAGGCTGAGTGCTTCCAGAGAGGCTTTCTTCTTCTTTAATTGACCCCTACCCTTGCTGGGGTGCAGTTTCCATTCTCACCTTGACTTCTTGGAGGTTTCTCATTTGCTTAGTGTTGGCCAAAGGCATTTTGGTCTCAATCATTACATGCTCAGCATGGTGAGTGTGTACGTGCTTTGCATTGGGCTGTAACGCTGCTGCCACTCCTGTTCTCAAACTGGTTTGCCCTCTCCCCACTTTTGGTCAACTCACTTCATTCAATATCATTCACTGGCTGCTCTCACTTGGCATGAGGGTGACCCTGAGGAGAAGGATTTACTGCTTTGCCTGGAGAAATCCGATTTCACGCAGCACTCACGGCCAAGCAGCCCAGTTAGACCAGACAGTCTCGGAGATCACTCCGACTTAGCTAGGTTATCCTCCACCTATTTATAGCTCCCTTCCTCTCCCAACTCCACCCACCGTGGGGTTTTGCTGCAAGTTTTAAAGCAGGGTTCCCAGCCTTTCCCCTCCCTGCGGAGTGTTCTCCCTGCCTGTTCTGCTCTCCTGGTGTGGAGGAGAGGGGCTGGGAGAGCGCGGTGGGAGCCGGCAGCGATGTGGGCAGCAGGCATCTCTGTCTCCTCCTGGGATGAGCTAAAACTGGCATTCCCATGGGCAGGAGGAGGAAGCAAAGGGTTCTGCCTTACCAGCTTGAGGAAGTGGTCTTGAACCAGGCTGTGGAATTGCTTTATGTGGCAGTTTAACCCAGCTGGAGGAGGAAAAGGCTGCCGGTGCCTGTGCATCCTTCCTCTGTTTGGCTCAGCCTGCAGTGAGGGGCTATTCTACTCATCTTGCCTTTATTTATCTACTTTATCACGATAGAAGCCGAGTTTTGAGGTAAGAGACAGTTTGTTCTTCTAGTAGGGTTCAGAGCTGCCTCCCCTGTGCCTTTGCTGCTGGAGCACATAGGGCCCCTGGGGTGGGAGGAAGAGCCAGAGACACCACAGGTGTGGGATGACTGATGTCTCCAGACAGACTGAGTTGATGATAGGTGGAAGTGATCTGCCCCTCACATCGCCTGGCTTTCATGTAGCCAGAAAATCAGATTTGTCACAAATTAACTGTTTGAATAGCAGGAAATGAGAGGGGAAGAGCCAGGGATCCACTTCGGTTGGTTGTGCAGAAATCAAGGAAACCTTGCTGTTGAGTAGTGGGGATGTGGGACTGATGTTCAGCAGTGAGGCAGACCAGCTAAAGCAAGGAGATAGGGAAAACTGTGTTCTTGGGCTTTTTTCAGATTTATTTGGTTAGCCCAGGCTTTGCAGGCTACAGAGACCGTGACAGAGCAGTTAACATTCCCCAGTTAATGACCTAATGCAGGCACTTTCTGGTGTTGAGCTTGTAGCAAAATTGCACCCGCTCCTTGAGCTGCTGCTTTCGAGAGTCTATTATCTATCAAGGCCTTTCTTGATCCCTTAGATCAATCCAGGGATTGAAAAACTGTATTTTAGAACTTCTCATCTCAGCCTTTTTACGGCAAAAGTAGTTTCTTTGCAAAGGTCTTTCTGTGGTTCATTCATCTCCTTAAATCCTGGTGGGTAATTGAATAAGCTCAGCTGTGCTAATTTTTCCGTCTTCCTTGTTTCTTCTCTTTTGCTCTGTTAAATGTTACCTTGATCCACTGCTCCTGACGTGCATTCAGATTGTCCTGCCTTTCACTTGAAGGAGAGACGTGTGTGTATTTAAATTTCTTTGAATACAGAGGACATGAAATGTTTCTGGAGTTTAATTGTGAGGATCCTTGAAGAACAAATTCCAAAAAGTAGGAAAAAGAGAGGGAGAAAAAGAGGAGCAAAGCCCCAGACCTGCTTTTGTGGGTAGGGGTGTGCCCAGAATCGGCTAAAACTTGCCTTGAGCTGAAACTAGTCACAGAAAATACTTGTGCAGATTCCCAGTCTGTCCAGTTCCAGCCTTACTGGGGTGTTAGTGGGAAGCAGGAAAAGAGGGATATTTTATTTTACATGTAAGCACACAAGCCATCCAGTCCTTGTAGCTGAGTGACTAAAACTGGCGTGCCAGAGCCCAGACTAACCTGGTGTGTGTGGTCCCCAAGGGCTGCTGGTTTGGGCTCCAGGTGGGCCTGGCTTGTCCCGTTTTCTGCTTCTTTCCCGTGTATGAAGGGCTTTGTGCTGGGCTCTGCTGTGCTTCCCTCCATCAGTCGGTGCTTCGCTGTGCCTGGGAACTCCTGGTGCCTACCTTGGGGGGAGCCTCTTCTAGAGCCCCCACAGACCCCATCTCCAGCAGCAAAAGCTGGATTCAGTGACACAGCCCTTGCCATCCCAATGAGCTCTGCCATGGGGACCCTGATCAGAGCATGAATTGATAGGCTTTAAAACTGGAGGGTTGTTGCTGAAATCATACCTTATCTTTCTCTCTTTTTCTTTCCTTTTTTTTCCCCTTTCTCTGTGTTCGTTTGTTGTTTTGTTTTGTTTTTTCCCCCCCCACTCTGATCAGAACCGAGCTTCCTTCCTCCAGCGTGCTGGGATCTTTGCAGCAGCCCATGCCGCAGCGCCTCGCCCGTTCCACCCGAGCTGCCCATGCCACTGGCTTGGACCTAACCTAGGCTAAATCTCAGCGTGGCCCAGGCAAGGGGGGAGCCATGGGGAGCTCTGCCTCATCGCTGGCCACAGAGACGGAGTCGGACCATGGCTTCAGTAGCTCGCCCTACCCGGGGCACCCGGCCATGGGCTGGTATAGGAGCAGTCCCGGTGGCCCCGTGTGGGAAAGTGCCCTTATAACACGGCAGCACCAGCACTTACAGCACCGGCTGCGAAGGTAAGGAGGAGGGGAAGGAGCCTGCTCACCTGCTCGCCCGCTCACCTGCTCACCTTCTCACCTCTCAGCTTCCATCCGGCTGCTGCCTTTGGGACACGAGCTGCTTTGCATCCTTACTGAGGGCTGGGCCGCTCCGTTCAGTTCCTCGGGAAGCCAGAGCCAAATTCCCACGAGTTTGAGTGATGCCAAACCCTGGCTTTACGCAGGGTGGTTGATGTCTCCTGCAGAATGGACTGCAGGACTCAGCCCAGCTCTTCCTCACTCATGGAAATTGTCAGGGTGGCTGCCTGGGAATGGGATCTCTGTTCCTTGTTTGCCATGTTCTCATGGCTCCTCTTCTTTCTGCCCTCCCAACCTCACTGGGGTGTCACAAGTGGAGGATTGTGTCTCCAGGCTGGGTGGCAATAAGTTGCAACAGTTTCTGAACTCAGAAGAGCCAGAGAAGCTGTTTTCATGGAAAAGCAGTGAAATGCTTTTGAATAACAGATCCACAGGAATGAAACACACCAAAACAGAATTACTCTTAAAAACAGATTAGTGTTTCCAGTCCTCAATTCCTATCCCACCTCGATGAAATCAGCACCTCAGATGTGTCTCTGAGCTGTTGCCTCTGCCTTTTCCACATCAGCCACTTGCAGTGAGGAGTTTCTCTTGTTGGAGGGCTGGTGTCCTGCATTCAGTCTCTGACAGGTTGAGAGATTTGTCACAAGGCATCTCAAACCCCTCTGCCTGGGGGCTTGGCTGCAGAGGCTGCCGTGTTTTGTGCTGATAACGTTTGAGCCTTTGCCTAATGCCTGCTTTGTGTGGACTCCAGCCTGGATGGGTGTCCATACCTGCTTGAGTCTGTTTGGAGCTGCTGGCCATTTAGGAATAGCTGTTTGCTCTGAGTGTCCCTGAGCTGTCCTGGCTTTCCCCTGGAGGTGTTTGCTGTGATGATGGTGCGGTATCTGTGGTGCAGTCCTTGTTTTCCTGCCCTCCTGCTGCTGCGAGGCCCGCGATGTGAGGCTCTGCTGCATGACTCTGAGAGCCTCCCAGCAATGCCAGCCTTTGCTCCTTTCTGGCCCTGTCTTGGGTCTTCTTCTCCAGCTGGGAACACTGTGAAACCAAGAAGTTGTTGTGTTTACCCTCTAGCATAGACCTGAGTACCTTTAAAAAAGGTACTTTGTGCAGTTCCCAAGTTTTGTTGCTGTGTGTGCCGGCCGGTGTGGCTGGTCCAGGGTTCTGGTCGGTGATCTGTGCTGTGTGGGTTTGTCCCCTCTGTTTTAGAGGGATCCTGCAAACAGAGCTGGGTCCTTCCTGCAAGATTAACCCTTCTGGACTGCTGGTTTCCCTCTGTTGCCTTGAGGAGTTGGGAAACTGTCTCAGCTCATAGATGAACTCTCTGCTATGGCCGTGCACAGCCAGAGCTGAAATTTAGGAACTTCCAGTGCACATCTGGCCCTGGGCACTAAAATGGGTGGTGTGTAGCAGCTGGGGCTGCTCATGACTCCAAGTCTGTAGCTTGGAGGAGCTCGAGGAACTGAGTGATATCTTGACATGTGGAAATGAATTTCCTGAAGAACCAGCCTTGGTGTTGGAGCGGATGTTGGGGCAGGAACAGGAGCTGCCGGTCGTGGCGCAGGTATTGCCGGTGTCCTGTGGGGGCAGGAGTGGCTTTTGTGATAATTCCTTGTTGCCCCTGCTAAAGGGAGAGTAGAACTCATCCCGACTCAGTGTCCCGTGGTTCCTGGAGACAGGAAAATCACCGGCCGTGATTCACTGAGCAGCGAGTTGTGTGGGAGGAACTCGCTCCAGGCAGTGATTATGGCTGAGATCAGCCAGGCTTCAAAGGGCCAAGGAGCAGTGGCTGATTTGTTTCCAGAGGGGAACAGATAAATATATTCTTTTTAAAAATTAAGTAAGTCAATAGAAGGAGTCAGGGTGGGTATCCTGCCTGTGCATGTCTTCGTCCCTGGAGTCGTGTAGTGTAGGAAGGAAATGGAATCCTGGGGAGTCAGTTTGAGGCCAGGCAGGAGTTCTGGGATAGACTTTGCTTTTCCTGCTGATTTTCTCTCCCTGCCTGCAGCCACCTTCAAAGCTGATAATGCTTTTGGCTGCTGTGGAGCAGCACAGAGCCAAGCTGCTCTGGGCTGTCTCAGGGATGAACACAAACCCTCCTTGGCAGAAAAACAGGGACACAAATACTTAACAAATGACTTTGGTGTGTACTTGATGGGGGAGTTGGGGGAGTCATCCCTCATGGTGGGGTGGCAATAAGGGGAGAAACCAGTGCTGCTGTTTATATTTCAAGATTTTAGAACCTGGCAAGAGGCGTCACTGGCTCCCGTTGCCTGGGTGAGGCTGATGGTGTGGAATTCCCTGTCTGCTGAAGACAGGAGGGAGCAGGAAAAGGGCCTTAGTTGGAGAAGCAGACTTGTGACAACCAGATTGGCTCCCTAATCTTCCCAGGACAGGGCTGCAGTGTCTCTTTCTGTGTGTCAGCATCTGAACAGGAGCCTGTCCCTTTCCCAGTGTGCCAGGAGGACAGAGCAGGTGTTAGGTGCCTGTTAGAGGGACCTGGCTGCAGAAACCTCTGCTTGGGGCAAAGATGTTGGGTTTAAATTCATCCCTGGTAGCTGTGTGCAGCCAGACCAATTCTGGCTCAGCCACAAGTCCCCTTGGGCTCTGTCTTGCTCATGTGCTTGAAGATGCTTGGCTGTTGTTGGGTTCAGCTGAGCCTGGGGATCCATCGTGGCCAGGCTTCCCAGAATGTCAAAGCCTTTCTGGAGCTGGGAGCAGGAAGGGGCAGTGCCACAGGCTTGGTGCTGGCAGCAGGACACTGCTCTGTGCCTGTGGCTGCCACAGTGGAACAGTTTGGGAGCTGTGGGATCGTGGTGGTTTCTCTTTCTGCTGCTGGAAGGGTGCAGCCTTCCACACTGTAAGGGGTTAAAAGGGAATTTGGGCTCTGAACTGTTTCCTGGTGAGATTTAAGGGGATGTTCCTGTTCACCTACTCCTCACTCCCAGGATTCATGAAGAGGGTCCTGTTGAGCACTGAGAACTTCTGGATTTCACTCTGTTTAGGAGAGGCTTTTTGGGGAAAGGGTTGCAAGGTCTGTGCAGCTGCCCTAAGTGTCTCTGCCCACTACTTACTTTGGTTGAAGCTCTCTGGACTCCATCCTCTTCCAGAGGATAGATATTCATTTTCTGGGCTTTCCCACAGCATTCTGCAAAGGCTTTGTATTTTTCTATAATGGTTCTCAATAACTGTGGAGGGAGGAACACACTAATTTATTATTCTTTTATTTTATTATTATGATATTCTAGAAATAGGTAATTCTCCCTGCTTTTAGAGGGCAGTGAGGAGACCTGCTTTTGTTGTTGGCAGGTGGTGGGAGGGCACTTGCTGTGCCACCCCCTGCTCCCCAGAAGCACCACTTACCTCTGGGGAGAAACTTTGGGCAAGCCTGAGTGTCCTGGGTGTTTGTGAGCCCTTGGCTTAAATACGTGAACAGCAGCAAGCCAGAACTGCTGGGCAGCATCACAGAGGCCTTTTCTGGGGGCTCTGAGTTGTTTTGAGGTTGGTGGAGATTTTAATAACTGGGCTCTGGCATATGGAAGTGTGGCAGGGAGCTGTGTGGAGCAGGAATGTGGCTCTGTGCTGCTCCTTCCCACCCTCCTGTGCCCTGGCACTCTCTGACACTGCAGAAGTGTCTGGAGGACATCAGGACAGTGTTTAGTCTGGAGAAAGGAAGGCTCAGCAGGGACCTTCTGGCTCTCCACAGCTCCCTGACAGGAGGGGAAAGCCAAGTGAGGGTCAGGCTCTGCTCCCAGGGAACAAGGGAAAGGACAAGGGGAAACAACCTCAAGTTGTGCCAGGGGAGGTTTAGATTGAATATTGGGGGAAAAAATTCTTCACAGAAAAGATAGTCAGGCACTGGGACAGGCTGTCCAGGGCAGTGGTGGAGTCACCATCCCTGGAAGTGTTCAGAAAATGTGTGGATGTGGCACTTGGGGACATGGGGCAGGGGTGGTCTCAGCAGTGCTGGGGCAACAGTTGGGCTCAATGTACTTAGAGAGCTTTTCCCAACTAAATGATTCTGTGTGTTTCTTGTTGGGGAAACCAGGGCCCAGAGAAACGAGATTCTGGGAAGAAAAGCTCCTGGTAAAGCATCAGATGACTGCAGGGAGTCACCTGGTGATCACTTGCTTCTGTTTTCTGTCATCAGATCTCAGGCTGGGCCTTGGCCTCGGGAGGTCTGGCAGCCTCAGCAGTACAGGTACCCCAGCAGACCTGGGGTGGGGCAGGCACAGATCCCTGGGTTTTATCAGCAGCCTGCATGGATTTGGGTGTGCTCAGAGAGTTTATTTTGCACCTTTCAAGAATCACTGATGGGTTGAGGTTGGAAGGGATCTCTGAGGTCCAGCTGCTCCATCTCTGTTCCTCAGTCTCCATGCAAAGAACAGAGATGTGGCTGTGGAACAGATGGGGATCACCAACATCCTCTGTGTGTCCACAGACAGACAAGGGATGAGGAGGGGAAAAGGAGCCACTCATCCAAACCACGAGGGCACTGCCATCAGCTCTCATTTTCTGGCCCTGCCTGCTCATCCCACAGGAGTGCAGACTGTGTTGCCCAGGTGCAGCAGGGAGGTGAATGCATCCCTGTGCAGGTTGTGCACCCTCTGGAAGTTGCTGTGGAGTTCAGCTGGGATTTGGTGGAGTAAAGATGCTGCAGGTTGTTGTGGCTACTTGTTTGATGGGAACTTGTGACTGTTTGCTCACCAGTTCTCAGCAGAGCCCGTGGTATCTGGAGCAGTGTCCTGCCCACGGAGGTGTTGCAGTGCCAGGGAGTTGGCAGCATGGAATGCTGTTTCATCTGCCTGAGGCTCCCAGCCCTGCCCGTCTGCTCTCCACACTGGCTGCTCCAGCGGTCACAAAGCCTATTAGTTGTTTAAATTGGGGCTATTTATAGCTCTGGAGCCAGGGATAACTTGGGGGGTGGTGCAGAGCAGCAGAGACTGCAGTTCTCAATAGATCCCCAAACAAACCCTCCCTTTGCTCCCTGTGTGCCCTCCAACCTTCTTCATTTCCGTGTCCCACAAGAGCCATCCTGCCTCAAAGGAGGTCAAATCCAGGGCAGAGGCAGCTGGAGATGTCCTCATCTTACACAGCAGGCTTGGGCAAATCTGAGCAGAAATGCCTGACCCTCTTGCCTGGATGTTGCTGTCACAGCATGGGGAGCATAGCAGAGCTGTCCCTTTGACAGTGCCAGCCTGGAGAAGGGAAAAACCAGCACCTTTACGTGGTTTGGGGATGCTCCTGTCTGCAGGAGCTGAGCACTTTTGCTCCAGGACCATGGGTTCAGGTCCTTCTCCAGGTGCAGGTGTTGGGGAGTTTTGCTTTGGATGCTGCACTGCCTGAAGGAGTTTAGCATCCAGCTTTGGCTGTGCACAGATCCAGTCTCCATCTCCTTTGGGAAGAGATCCTGGAGATGCAGTTTTGCTGTGAAGGAACCTGGTCTCTTGTAATTGGTGCTGTGAGGATATGTGGTTGGAGGGCCTGGGAGAGCCCTTTGGTACTCGGTGTTTTTCCAGATGTGTTGGGGGTGAGGAGGGAGAGGAATTGGAAGGTTGTGAATTTTTTGAGGTTTTTTTTTTTTTATTTTTTAAGAGCAGGGAAAAGTAAGAAGAGCCAAAGCAGGGATTTATTTTTTCCCAGAGTAACCCTTTGGCTGCACAGGGATGAATGTCATCTTGTGTCTCATGGTAAATCACTTGTCCCCCTGAGAGGTGTCACACATGTAGCCTGGAGTTGTGAAATGGTCTCAGTCCTCTGTGGGAGCTGGTGGATGGATGTGATGACAGTGGGAAGCTCAGGAACCTGGCTGAGCTGCCACAAGGAAGGAGGAGATGTTGGAATGTGTGTGTCTCAAAGTCAGAATGGAAACTGCAAACACATCCCCCTAGCAGTGTGCAGCATCTCCCCTGGAGGGAGATGGGCCTGCAGTGACCTCGTGCTTGTGAGAGGAAGGGTGAAGGCAGGAATATCCTCCTGCTCTCTGGGTGGGCAGGGAGCTCCATCCCCTCTCTGCACCCAGCGTTCCCTGGGGTCACTCCAGGGCCCATTGCTTCCCTCTTAGATTACCAGGGACTGGTTGCTGGCAAAGGCACCTGCTGGATTTCTCCAACCAGTAACTTAATCCAGTTTGGACTGGGGGCTCTGGGCTGGAGTCTGGGACTAACATGAGTCAGAAACAGTGAGGGGGGGATGCTCAGAGCTGCACCCACCTCCCTGCAGCCTCCTCCCCCCGTGATTCCCAGCCCTGTGTCCCTGAAAGGCTGCCTTGATCCCAGCACAGCCAGAGCCTGGTGCTGTGGGTAGAGGGGAGGCTGTGCCACGTGAACCCTCTGCAGGCCTTTGTTCCCTGGGATGAAACAGCCCTCTGCACGGGGTTGCTGCCAACAGAAGGGCACAGAGGGGAAAGGGGAGCCCTGTTTGGGTGCTGTTTGCATTTGCCAAGCTGTGCTGCATCCCTCCGTTCCTGCCCAGGGACCCACAACCCACCCAGGTGGCTGTGCCTTTTCAGCCTCTCTCTTCAAACAAACTGCCCTGAGCTTTTCTTTGACTTGGGCACCTTCCCATGCTTCTCACCCTGCCAGCATTGCCACTCTGCCTGGCAAGGCACCAGGAGCTCAGCTGGTGCCAGCCAGTGCAGCTCCCAGCACCCACAGGCATCACCGAGTCCCTGCGAGGGGCAGGTGCTCCAGGTCACCCTGAGGAGGTGAGAAGAGCTGATCCGAGGAGAAGGAAGCTGCTCCTGCATTACAGATGGCATTTCAGAGGCTGCAGCAGGACAGCCAAACCAGAAGGAAGCTGGAAGTGGAGTGTGAAGGCAGCCTGGAGCCCTTCTGGATGGTGGCAGGAGAGCCAGGGCAGTGTTGGGGGGTGAGGAGAGTTTGGGCTGCAGGTGCTTGGAGGCTGCCAAGTCAGCAGCTTGCAGGGAGCTGGAGGGGCCTCTCCTGCCCTTGCCCAGAGCAGTGCAGAGCTCAGCTGGGTCTGCAGACACTCAGGTTCCAGCCCTGCTGCTCCCAGTGCATCACACACTGAGGCTCGTGGTTACACAGAGCTGGGCTCCGGCATTTGGAGCATGGCAGGTTGGCTACAGCAAAAGGGGATTTTGGGAGGCTGGATTTTGACAGCTTTTGGTGGGAGAGGGCAGTGTCTGCCCTCCTTGGCCTTCAGCAGCATTCCCCAGCTGTGGAGTGGGGAGAAGGCGGACACAAGCAGGATCTTTTGTCTTCCTTAAAACCTGATTTTAATCTCCCTACCTTGGAAGACTGAAGCTATAGGAAGGTAGATGGATAGATGTGTGTGTGTATATATACATACCTGTATTTTTTCCCCTTGCTTCCTTGGGGCAGCAAGGAGAGGACAGCTTCCATTCAGAGCCCTGGTGTTGGCTGGCACGTGCCCCATGCAGCACTGGGACATTCCATCTGACCCACGCCACCAACTGTACCCTCCCTGCCTGGGAGCTGAGACTTCTCCTGCTGCCTTACCCACAGCTGCTGTGTCCATCTGTGGGGAGGGACAAACATGGAAACACTTGGTGCTTCTGGAATGTGGAAAGACTTTTGTTTTGCAGGAGCTTCAGGCTGCAGCCCCATGGACTGAGCAGTGACAATGCTGCTGTCTCACCCAGCAGCCCCTGTGGCTTGTGCAGTGACTGGCATGGAGCACTTCACCCACACCCTAGAGAATCTCCAGCAAAGCTTCACCCAGTGACCTTTTTTTCCCTGGGTTATGTTTTCTTACAGCAAATGTGTTTTCTGGGCACACTGGTGTGGGCACTGCAACCCTGGCCTGCTCAGGGACTGCTGGTGGTGGCAGTGTGGTGGGGAGGGCACAGCAGCTGACAGAGCCCTGTGTCTGGTGCATCATTTCAGTGTCCAGGGCATGTGTGCTCCTTCCTCCTCTGTCCCTTCAGGTTGGCAGTGATGTCCTTCAGGGTGTCCTTGTGTGCTGAGCTTACCCAGGGCTGTCTGTGAGCGTGTGCACGACTCGATGAGGTTCAGGAGCTTTCAACAACAGCAGGAGCTGCTCTCCTTGGTAGAAAACTCAGTGTTGTGCTGCAGGGGAGGGACACTGAGCTGTTGGAGCAGCCCCAGCCTGGCCTCTCTGGGGTTGCTGTGCTGGCAGGATGCTTCCCTCTGGCACATGGACTCGGGAGGGTTAATGGCACATGCTCCAGCCAGGAGCACCCTCTAGATTCCAGCTGTCAAAACACTAAGTTAAGTGTGTGTCATCTTTACAAGGCTACTTAAGCAGTGCTACAGTCTGAATTTCCCAGCCTGGAGGCCTCCAGGGTACAGTATAACTTGTAGGGGCTTCCCTGGTAATTCCAGCCTGTCTCCCTGCTCCAGCAGGCAGGCAGATGTGTTGCTGGCTCAGTTAAGGTGGCAGTAGCTCTAGAGCTTGGGCATGAGCAGAAGGAGCAGGTCGGGGTGCTGGGTGGTCCTGTGGCTCAGTCTGCCCCAGCACAGCATTGTTCTGCTCTATTCCTGGCCCTTCCATAACACCCACCAAATCCTCCTCTCTGTCTCCAAGAGGCTGGAGAAACCAAACAGCCCCCACTTTGAAAGGGGGGCAGCGACACCAAACTGAATCTGAGGCCAAGTGTGGATTCCTGTGTTGAGCCTGTGTTTGGTGGGGCATTGGGACCATGGTGAGCTTCTGCTGTGCTGCAGTGCTCCTGTGTCCTCCTGGAGCCTGATATTTGCTGATGGGGTCCTGGGGGGTGATCTGTGACTGGCAGCTGCCTGGGGTGGCCTGGAGGCACTGTTGACTTGGTGCTGATGGGGCAGGAGGTGCACAGAAGGGTTTTAAGCTGGGTGGCCACAGTGTGCTGAGGGAGCCCCTGTCACTGCCTAACACAGGATGCTGTGCCAGAGGATGCAGGCCAGGGTCCAGTCTGCACACCCAGAGCTATTTCCCCTGCATACTGGCACTGAAGGTTGGCCCAGGACTGTCACAGAAGCCACCGGTGCCAGGAACTGAAAATGCCAAGTAGGCTGTGCATGATGAAGCATTCCCAGCCAAACCACAGGAAGGGCAGTGTGTTTTATCCCACTGAGCCTCTGGGGAACTGTGGCTAATTGTCCCCTCTAAAGTTCAGGCACATGAGAAGGCAAAGTGACCTTTATAGGTCAGGAGCACGCACACAAACAGATCCATTGCTGTTGGTGGGACTCAGCCTGTGCACAGGATCCCATTCATTCCCACCTCCCTTGCAAGAAGGAACTATCCTCAATTGCTGGCTGGGGCACCTCAAGGAGGCTTGAGAACTCCCTAGTGCCTGGGGGGGGTCAGTTTGGATCCATAGTTTGACCTCTCAGTAAGTGGAAACCCCCAGCCCTAAGGTGGTTTCTGGAATGAGGAATGAGCCTGGCCTGGCTCTTTCTGCAGGGATGCCCAGGGGCTGAAAGGCCAAAGTGTCTTTGGCTGTAATTCTGAAATTCCTCCATGGCTTTGGCAGTACAGCACAGAGGGCTGGCTCAGGGCATGGAGAGTTTCCCTGATGTCAAAGGAAAGCAGTTCTGTTGAAGTTCACTAAAGAGGTTTTGCTTTTGACTTTTTGGAGATTGTGTGTCAGCACCCAGTTGTGCAGAGCAGAGACAGGATTCCCTGGGAGCTGCAGGCTGCTCTGACCTTGCCTTGGCTTCTCCTCAGAGGAGGGGGCAGTGGGGGCCTTTTTGAGGGAAGCCCATGGCTCTTTGCACATGTAGGGATATCAATCCATGACTTGACAGCCTTTTTCCTCCAGATCTGGTGTGCAGAACTGGCAAGGTCCTGGAGGTGCAGGGGATAATTTGGCCTCAGCAGGTAGGAAAGGTGTTTAACCAGTGCCAGAATGAGAAAGGAGTGGGTGACATTTGGGGTGTGGTTGTCCCTTCTCCTGTCTTTGGTGGCTGCAGTGTGGAAGTCATGTGAGCAGCCTGCAGATGCCCTGTCCCTTTTGTGCCATTCTCTGCCAGCTGTATTTATTGAGCCTGGCAGTTCAGGTGCTGTGGAGATGGAAGGATTTCTATTAACTGTGTACCTTGCATGTGCCCTGCTGTGAAGAGAGCCCAGGCATTGGCATTGCAGGGTGTGAAGGCAGGAGCAGAGCAGCTGGAAATGCAGAGTGATTGGTTCAATGGAGATGTGAGAGATGGAGCAAACAGCTTTGGAGCTGTGGTGTTGCTCCTGATCCATTTCCCCTCCCTTGTCTTTCATTCTCTCTTTCTCATCCCCCACCACTCTTCCAATTCTATTTTGACAGCACTACAAATTGCAGCATAAATCTTTAGCTGAGCAGCAATTTGGCTTGGCAGCCTCTCCCCATGTGAGGGAAGTTGCAGTGGGAGTAAGGGGATGTGGGTGAGTCCTGAGTTTACAGTCCTATCAGGATTTCCTGGCTCTTTCCAGCTGTGGCCCCATAGCCTTAGTCCCACATCTCTCCAGTCCTGGGAAACAGGAAAATTCTTCTCCCACCCCAGCCTTGAGTTCACACATCCAGGTGTGTTGGGAAGTGGTGTGAAACAGCCTCAAACGTGGAACAGGAGGGGTGCCAGCATAAGTTCCAAATGCTGTTGTTCAGGTGTGTGACCCTAAAATTGTTCCCTGCTCTTAAAGACAGTACAAGGTGGTCTTCATCTGAGCAAATGGGGCTGTCCCTCTAAACTGCCCTGCACATGCAGGTGCTTTTGTTACCTGATGCAGAATGTGTGTATCCTCTGTGGGCTGTGGTGGGAGAAGTGATGGAAAATGGCTGTGAGTGCTGTGTGAAGGGCAAAACTTTTGCCATGTAGTCCATGCAAGGGATCTGTTTGCCTGGCCCCACACCAGGAGCTGTTTGTCCCAGCAAATGTTTTGCAGCTGCCAGTTCTGTGTCCTTGGGTGTGTTCTGCCTGTGTTTGTGCCCCCTTCCATCATATTTGAGCTTGACCACCGTGATGTTAGGAAGGAATTGTGCCCTGGGAGGGCGGGCAGGCCCTGGCACAGGGTGCCCCAAGAAGCTGTGGCTGCCCCTGGATCCCTGGAAGTGTCCAAGGCCAGGCTGGACACTGGGGCTTGGAGCAGCCTGGGACAGTGGGAGGTGTCCCATGGAATGAGGTGGACTTTGAGGTCCCTTCCAGCCCACTCTGTGCTTCCATGATTACAAGACCAGGATAAAGTACAGACCATGCCCTTGTCTTGGCTGGATGTGAAGCTTCAAAGGCATTTTCCACGCTGGATTCTTCAAACACTGGGCAAGACTTGAAAGACACAAGGAGAGCTCTGCCTGATGCCAGCATTGCCTGCTTTTTGTGTGATGTACCAGTGAGAAAACCGAGGTGCAGAGGAAAGAGGCACCTGCTGCAGAAGTGTGTTAAAAACCAGAGATTCTGGCGCTTTGGAGCAGCGTTCCTTTATTTGTAGAGAAGCACAAGGCCACAAGTCCCTGCAGTGCTGGCTCCAGAAGGCCACCTCACCCTGCTCTGTTCTCTGGGGAGCACAGGTTCTTTGGGGCAGACCACAGACCCTCACTTAAAGAGATCCCTTAATTGGCTTAAAGACAGAGAAATAAAAACAACAAGTAGAGGTTCCCCTTCATCCAGCCTGCTTTCCTCAGGGGTTGCTTTTGAAGTGACTGTTCAAACACACGTCAGGTGTGGGGAGCTAAGAGCATGGAAACAACTGTCCTTTGGTCCCACGAGTCCACCCTCCTTGCTGAAGCTGTCCCAGCTCCTCAGATGAGAGAGAAGCTTAATGAGTTCAGCTTCTTGCTCCTTTCCTTGCCTCCTCCCCTCCCTGCTGAGAGCAGGTAAGGCTGTATTGTGAAACATAACTGTGGATATATCAGCCCCATCAGTGCTTCCCTTCCTTCCACTTTCTCAGCTGAAAGGCCTCCCTGTCTGCATCCTGCATCCCTGTGCTTCCTCCAAGGACCAGCCTGTGCTGCTCTGGAGCCCCTTTCAAATGGAACCTGGAGAGAGTTGATCAAAATTTGTTCCAAGGATGTCCATGCCCAGATCTGTGAGCTCCTCCCTTGGTACCCTGGGGTGAGGGAGAGGGACACATCAGCAGGTTTCCCTTGGGATCCTTTTCTCTCCCAACAGAAGCTGGGCTCCTGTGTTGTGGGATTTTTTTGAAGCTGTGCTAACCCAATTCATGCACAGAGCTTTTGTTTGTGGAACTGGGGTGATGGAAGCCCTCTATAAGCTCCTGGTTAGATCCTGGCACTGGTCTTGTCCCAGAGATTTGGTTTTCATCCTGTTAAGGGGGTGGCAGCTGTCCTAAAAAGGGCACAGCAGTCCTGAATATCTCCTGGGCTGGTATAAAGTTCCTCACTAGTGCTGAAGGACCTGATGTGGTGTGGGTGAGCTAGAAACTCGTTCAGAGCCCTCGGGTGATGTCTGCAGGCAGAGCTGGCTCTGCTCCTCTGGGGCCAGGCACCAATGCCTGGGTGCTCAGAGGTCCTAGGAACCTTCTGGATCTCAGGATCAGATCCCCCCCACATACATTCCCACACCCTTTAATAGCTGTAATAAACCATATGCCCCTGTTATTTAAATAGAATAAATTTTAAAATGGAAAAGCTTCCAGGAGTGCCTGGAAGTTCAGCACCTGTGGAAAATCAGCAGCTGAAGGAGCTGTATGTGAAGTGAGAGCAGGGAGAAGAACCCATCAAGGGCTCAGTGGAAAAAGAGGAGTGTCTGGAAGTCTTTCATCTTCCCATTGCAGTGTTCAGATGCCACTCCAGCTGCTTTCTATTCTGGGATGCAGGGAAGTGAGTGCTCCCACACGTGGCTGTTGCAGCTTGGAAAGAGCAGCTCGGGATTGACCCAAAGGCTGGGTACAGTAAGAGGAATTCAGGGGATGGGGAAGGTGCATTGCCAGGACTTGAGAGATCCTCATTTCATTTCTGAATTTGTCTTAGACTTAGTGATCTGTCAGTACTTTGGCTGCTGTCTATTCCCCATGGAAGGAGAATCCAAGGCTCTCCAAAACACCACTGTTTGCTGCAGGGACAGAGCTGCACAGGTGCACACAGGGAAGTCTGTACAGGTGTGAAGCCAGATTCTTTTCAGGTGCTGATGGTGTTTCTTAGGTTGCATTGGGAAAATCAGTCCCAGTTCTGTCTGGAATCCCACCAGATACTTTGTGGAAAAAGGGAATGTGGCAGACAGGCAGGTGTTGCAAGCTGAGGAGGACACAGCCATCTCTCTGTATTCAGTGGAGATGGACACTGGGATTCCTTTGCTTCAGGAGAGGCTTCTCCCTCTTCCCTCCTGGCTAGTCCAGACAACTGGCATCCCAGATTCTCCTTGTTTCAGGTCCCTTAAAAGTTAAGAATTTTATTCCCTGTCCTTCTGGACTGTGAACTCTCCACAGCCAACAAGAACTTCACTTACGAGCTCAAGGTGCAGAAATGAACATCCCCCTTGTGCTACATTGCTGGATGCTCCCTAACCCTGTGTCCCACCCCAGACACTTCTGCCCAAACCTTCAACCCCTTTTTGAGGCTGAAGGGCCAAGGCATGACCCTTCTGGAGCTGGGGACACTGAGAGGTGGTGGTTAGCAGCCCTGAGAGTGGGGGACAAAGCAGTGGTGTCTGGCTGGCTCACACAGCTGGGCAGGCAGGGATCTCTTGCAGCCTGGTTCTCCTGAGTTGCTGGTGGTTTTCCCCTCCCTGGGAGTGATGCATATCCCACTTGACTGCCAGGCCCTCCCCTCTCTTGGTGTGGTTCACCAGCTTTGACAGGAAGGGCCAACCCTGCTGCAGGCTTTCACCATTTGTCACAATAAATTGCTTCTTCCTCTTGCTGCATGGGGGAGATGCTGGTTCGTTTGCCCTGAGTTTGAGCAGCACCTGAGGCAGCTTTTCCCTCTCCTTGCTCTTCCTGCCCCCAAACCTGCAAGGAGAGCAGAGCCTGCTGCAGCTGGCAACAGGCTCCCCAAAGCTTGCCTGATGCAGCAACGAATTTTGTGTGCTCTTGCATTCAGCTACTTGACCTGACATGACCTGGGAAGGGGAACAGAGCTGGAGAAGGTATGGATGCTCCAGGAACAGGAAAGGTGGGAGCCATCTGTGAGGCTGGTGGGGTTTGCTGCTGTCCAGAGCCCCTGCTGTCTGTGGTGGCCCCTCTCCAGCCCAGGTCAGGGCTCCAGTACAGCAGGAGGGCCATGGCTGCAGCCCAGTAGCTGTACCAGGCCTTGGTGTGTCTTTTCCAGCACCTGGCAGGGAGTGTGAGTGCACTTGGACTCAGTGGGGAGTGTGTGTGTGTGTGTGTGCACAAACTGCAGTACCCACTTCAGCTGGGACTCTGCTCTGTGCACCAAAATCTGCTGGGGTCGGTGTTCTTTGGACAGGGTTCCTGATGTAGGAGGGGGCACATTCAGGTTTGCCCTCTGCCTTCTGACCTTCTGTCACCAAAGGAGGTGGTGACATGCTCAGGCATGTGGAGAGGTAGCAGGGTGTGGTTTTGGTGGCAGTGGCTCTGGGGGAGCCTCCATCCTCCCCTTTCCCTCACTGCTGGGTGACATTGGTAGTGTAGCTGCAGTGGCTTCATTACTGTGCCCTGATCAGCCACACTCTGAGCTCCAGGGATGCCAGGAGCTGCCAGAGTTTCTCTCTCTCCCTCTGGCCCCTGGCAGACTTTCTTTCTCTCTGCAGATCAGTGCAAAGCTTGTTGGCTGAGATATTCAGCATGAGCTGCTTTCCTGAGGTCCAGGGCTGGCTTAGCTCTTCATTAAGGGCTGTTAATCATGCTGAGGAGCCTGACAGCTGCTGGCCATGGAGCACAGGGCCCTGCTGCCTTCCAGCTCTCTGGGATGCTCCTGCCTGGGGTGTCCCAATGTCACTGGCAGCCACGGGACAGGCACTGCCTGCTCTGGTGTGGGGCAGTGCCACTGCAGAGCTCGGCCTGAGAACTTCCCTTGTTTGCAGGAGGAGTTCTGGGCTGGGATGGGGCCAAGTTAAAGCCTTAGGAGAGGAGGAAGAGGAGGCTGGGGGCTCTGATTCCCCCTGCCAGGCTGTAGCTCCCCTCTCCTTAGTCTCAAACCTCATGGAAACACCAGTCATCCCAAATGATACCAAGCTCTTACTACTGTTGATTTTTGTCTTAATTGCATCTTGGAGCTATGCCTTGATTTTATCAGGGGGAATTTAGGGAAAAAGATGGTTCTATCTAAAGCAAATAGGTGGGACAGAAGAAGAGAGGGGCTTGGCAGTGTCCTCCCACCTCCTTCCCTGTGGCTGTGCCATGAGTGCTCCCAGCACCCCACAAGGCCTGTGGGGCCACGTGAGGGGCTGGCAGCCAGCTCCACTCATGGGGAGAGGCTGCAAGAGGAGATTTACTCACATGGCATCCCCTGGCAGCAAATGGCTTTGAATTCCCTTCTCATGCTGGGAAGAAGGGATTTCATTTACTCTCTGAAGGTACAGGGTGGTGTTTTGGAGCTGAGCTGGTGCTGCTGGCTGGGAGATGAGGTGGGGGTGTGGAGCTGCTCACAGAGCATCACCTGCAGCTCCTCAAGCCTGCCCCATGCCCCGCTCTTCAGACATGGGACATCCAAAGACACATCCTCTACTCCATCCCTCCTACCTTTCCACTGGAATCCTTCCATTTTGGGCTCTTCTGGCCATCCCTCCCACTTTTTCTCCTCAAGACTCTGCTGAGTTTTTAAATTAAAACCTGCCATGATTTGAAATGAGTTAGTGTAGCAGTAATATTAAAGAACATCATCTTCCCAGCTGTTCCTGCCCAGAGTCTTGCTAGTCCTAGAGCTGGTGCATTGACCATAAATCCCTCCCTGCTGTTCTTAATATTCCTTTCTTTCTATACATCTTACACTGTCCTAACACAAGAGGAGGCTTGAAGATCTGTGTTCCCATCCCTGTGTGATGTGATTTGCTCACATGTTCAGTGCTTCCTCTGTTTTAGGTGCTCATGAATTTTGCTGGACAACTTTATCTTACCTGGGAAACGTTCTGCTCAGACCACAGATGGAGTGTAATTATAAAAGCCATAAAGGGCAGCTGATCCAATTTTTACCAGGCTTTCTAAAGAACAAAACTGCATTTCTCAAAGGGTGCAAGAAGCTGAAGCTACAAATATCCAACAGAACTTGGGGCCATCAGTCCTCTAGGATTCAGGCCTTCTATTGACAAAACCAAGATAAAATTCTTGAATTCTTGTGTTGCA
Organism: Chaetops frenatus; assembly: GCA_013400775.1. NCBI lineage: Eukaryota > Metazoa > Chordata > Aves > Passeriformes > Picathartidae > Chaetops > Chaetops frenatus. Next base: position 27,650 of record VZTR01014798.1, on the reverse strand, counting down.
TTTGCTGGAGGGGTTTTTTTCCCCTGAAAAAGCAGCTTTTTTGGGAGCTGCAGGCACGCTGAAGCACTCAGGGATGTTTTGGCAGAACCAGAGGTCCTTTGTGGTTTCTATACCCAGGTTACACCAATTTCATGTCACTGACAAATGCCTATAAAACTGTTGTACCTCCTGTCTGTATCTGCTCTTGAGAGGGTTCAAATATCCATTATATTTAGATTTTGGTCAGTGTTGTGTAGTCAAAGCAAGGCTGTTCTGTTCATCACCTCCTCAAGCCAAATCAGTGTATTGATGGCCATGGCATGGTGCTGGCCTGAGTTAAGGACACAAATTTCCTCCCCCTGCTATAATATTTGGGTGCAAATGGAGCTCAGTATTTCTTGCTTTTAATTTCCCCAGGGACACAAAGGACTGGGAAATTAGGTAGATACAGAAAAGGTAAATAAAGTCATTGAGTAAGAGGAATGATGTCAGCAGTAGCACTGTGCTAAATTGGTTTCTTCAAAGTAAAGTGTGATTGCAGCTGCAGAAATTTCCCCTACTTGCATGCAGGGATGAGGTTGTTAATTATAACAACAGGCTGGAATTGATCTTAATGTGAAATAGTGGAGCTTGGGAGGAGCTGAGGCTGTGCTGGTGGCTGTTTCCAGGGCTGGGGCTCCAGAGGGACCTTCCTGGGCCATTCTCCTGCCAACCTTGCTGCTCCAAAGCCTGTCCCGTGGTGATCCCGTGCTACTGAGTGCCTCCATCCTGGGTTTTGAAGAAGTCACATTGCTGTTGGCCATCTCATCTGGGCCCTGCATCTCAATAACCTTGGAGAGGTGCAGGAGGTGCTGCTTTAGGGTGAGAGACCTCATCAAAAGCTCGTGAATCCAGAGCTTGCCAAACTTCCGAGCAAAGCTAGAGCTTGGACCTTGCTGACCTCCTTGGAATACCCAGTCTGCCTCCTCCTTTTGTATCCCCAGGGATTGTTATTGCTGCCCTGGCAGACGCATGGGAAACCTGCTCATTAGCCAAGGAGCCTTTGGGAATGGACTTGTCCCAGCGTGCCTGTGCTCTGCCAGCCAGACTGGTTTTCTTCTGAGAGCTCATTTCTTACAACACTGCAGCTATTAAGGTGTATTAAAGGCTAATCATGCCCAGCCTGTTTTTCTCACAAGACAAGCCTTCCAGATTCTGATTCTGCTTTGATGAAGAGTGATGGAAGTCTCTTGTCTCCTGTACATCAGTTTAGGGTAACACTCCCTTTGTGTCCCTAGGCTGGGAGGGAAGGCATGCTCCTTCCAGGTGTGTGTCACTTGGCACTCCTGCAGCATTTCCAGTAACTTCAGATGGGCAAATCCCTTCAGACTCTGCCCCCTTCCCTCCCTTTTCCTCAGCACAACCCAGGGATTTCAGCCATGAAGAGGACTCTGCAAGCCATGACAATCTCTTCAGCTTCCCTTCTCCACTGGTGTCTGTCACAGGAGCTTTCAGGGTGCTCCTGTCCCAGCTGTGCTTCTGCCCTCCTCATGTTTCCCACCATGCTCTGAACACATTTCTTGGTGTCTCTTCGTGGCTGGTGGAAGGTAGAGGAGTGTGTCCTCTGTCCCACTTGCACCCCTTGCAAGCATGTGAATTTACAGAGCATTGCCTTGGAATTGCCCAGCACTCTCAGGCACAGGGTGGGATCATTGGAGTGTCCTGTGCAGGGCTGGGGGTTGGACTGGGTGATCATTGTGGGTCCCTTCCAGCTCAGAACATTCTGTGATTCTATGAAGTCCTTTCTTGTCTGTCCCACAGCAAGACATCCCCTCTCACCCTTCACATCTGACAGGCAAGCCCTGTTTTTGGGGAGGTGACAAGAGAGCAAATTGCAGGGACAGCTGCAGTTTGAGTGTTCTGTGGCTTTGTTGGCTGCCAGAAAACTCCTGTGCTGAGTGCACTCTGTACAGCTGGGCCAGTGTTTTTTCTCTCAGACCTCTCATTAGCAGAGTTCAGCTTTCCCCTGGGAACTTCTCATTAAAACTCATTAAAAGCCTCTTCTCTCCCTGGCTGTTGAAGCACATCTGAGATGCTGGAGCTCTGTCCAGTGTGGGAAAAGAAGAAACTAAATAGAAACTGTGCAAGAACCCTCTGGAGGTTTGGTGCAACAGGACCAAGAAATTCCCAGGAACTGGAGTGCGTCATCATCTTGGGAAACTCTTTGTGTCTGTTTGAGACTCTTGGCACCTTCTAGGGAGGGTGGTGTGGTGTTGCAGGGTCTTTAATGCCCCCCTTCACCATTAAGTGCTCACCCTTGCATGTTTTCCTGCTGCAGAGTTAGACCTTTTTTCTTCCTCCCTTCTGCCAGGCTCTTCACAGCAGCACATGGTGGGAGGGCAGGAAACAACAAACATGGGATGAACCAGGAGAGTATCCAGAGGCTGGATATAAGGAGAAGCATTTCTGCCCAAGGACAGTCAGTTAGGTGAGGTCACTGCCCAGAGAAGCTGTGAGGTCTCTGTGTTTGGAGGTTTTCAAGGCCAGACTGTCTAAACCTGCTGCAATCTCTGTACTGTAAGAGATTCAACTTGAAGCAGGAGTTTGGGCTGGAGACCCCTGTGAGGTCTCTTCTAACCTGATTTATCCTGGGATCCTCTGTGCTTGCTCTTGTGGAAGAGGGGTGCTGCTTTTGCACACACCTGGAGAGGTGCAGCCCCTGCTTTTTGGGAATTTTTGTGTCATTGCAGTGGCACCACCTGGCACTCCCTGGTTTGGTGGTCACTTTGATATGGTGCTCCAGGGAAGTGTGGCTGAGTTAGGGGAGGATCTCTTTGCTGTCCTTGCCCTTGCCCAGCAAGGATCTGGGAGAAAAAGGGCAAAGAGACAGGTCAGTTCTGCTTTATTTTTGGCTCTCCAAGACAGAATATCCTGAGTTGGAAGGGTCCTGGAAGGATGGGGTGAAGGTCACTGGTATTAAAGCCCGTTTTATTTTCTCATTTCACTTTAGAGGTAGGATTTGGAAGCACTTATGCAACCTGCCCTGTTTGGATGATGCCAGCACAGAGCTGGTGACACTTTCCTTTAGAGCCTCGGGGGTTCAGAAATATGAATCAGAGCCTGCTTGTCTCCACTGATGCTCCTATAGAAACTTGTACCAAGTGGAAAGTCCCAGCTCCCCGTGTTTCTGTGTTGCTCTGCCAGTACATCTGCTGCAACCGTCCAGGTCCAGCCTCCCAGCCCTTGCCTGGCTCTGCAAGAGTGAGTCAGCTCAGCCAACAGCATCTCCTCACCTGGGCTTCATGGTCCCAACCCACCTGTGCTCCTAGCAGTGCACTGCCAGAGGGATTCTGAGTCCTTCCTGACCTCCTGCACCCCTTCCTGGTGGGCACAGCTGCCTTCTGCTCCTGCTGGCTCTGGAGATGTGGTAGGTCTGTGTGGGAGAAGGCTCAGCACTCCTCTCTTAGCTCAGGGTCTGCAGTGCTACTGAAAGAAAATTAAATGGGAATTATTAAATAGAAAGCAAGGGGTTGAAGGGAAGGGATTCACAGCTCACAGACATTGAAGCAGGGTTTGTTAAGGATTTTTTGGTAATTTTTCTTCTCTTCTTCAAAATTCTAGAGCTTTTTCTTGTATTTGTCAGTGAGGATTTTGTTGGGATGCACTGTGTGTCAGAGAGCTCAGCATTTGTGTTGCTGACTAGAACAATTGATTTTTATTTATATGTTTATTTACTGCGGGAGAGAAACGAAGCTGTAAGTTTTAAGGCTTTAGCTGCTCTGGAGGAGTTTTATTTAGAGAAACAGCCTGATTGTTTTGCTGTTTGTGATTGACACAAACTCCTCTAATCCTGTTGCCAGTGTGGGCTCTGCAGCAGATCCCTGGGATCTCTCACTCTGGTGCCCAGGTCACCTCGAGCTGCTCTCTGGCAGTCCAGGGTGCTGCTGCTCAGGGCTGGGTGCCATCTCCTGCCCTGAAGCTCAGCCCTGGCACACCACCAGCTCCCTGCCAGCAGGAAAGACGCAAACTGCAGGGTTTTGGGCACTTCTCGATTTCCTACCCTGCCTTGTTCCTTCCTGTTTTGCTGTGTTTCAGAGAAGTCTTGGGTCCCAGATGGCACCCAAAGGTCGTGGCCACCCCTGGCCAGTTTGATGGCTGTGTGGGAGCCAGGGCACTGCAGCAGCTGGACACCCAGGGCTCAGCAAACTCATCCCTCAGCAGAGCCCGGGGCGGGGATTTCAGCTGTCCTGAAGTGGTTTTGGAAGGTGACCAGCTGGAACCTTCTTAGTCCCTGGAGCAGCGAGGTTCCCTAGGACCTGCTCAGTGTGCTGGAAGCTGCCTGCTTGGTCGAGTACCTTCTAAATTATTTTTTAAGCATGATAATTACACTGCTGCGATTGCCAAGGTAGGGGCTCTCCTGCCAAACTTTTGGTGCCTCCTGCCATCTGATGCCTCCTGCCTTGGTTGGGGAGACCTGCTGTGGTGGGAAGCACAGGGATCCAGCCCCATCCATGCTGCTGGAGGTGTGGGGCTGTACCCTGTTACCCTTTCCTTGCACCCCAAGCTGCCCTTTTTGCGTGCACCCCAAAAGAGCCTCCAGCAGCTCCGTGCTGCTGCCAGGCTGTGCAGCACCTGTGTCCCCAAGGAAAGCCCTCCCGTGGGTGTGTGGCTGCCAGGTCCCTGGTTTTGGAGGAGCTCCTCTCCCACGGGAAGGTGGCAGGCAGTGTTTATCTCAGTTGTGTTTGCTGGGGCTGGAGAGTGGCTGTGTTAACATGCAGCAGATGGGCCTGGTGAATAGGTGCTGGAGATGACCCTGTTTCCTCATGCAGCCTCGTTGCCTGCTGGGAAAGGAGCCAGCCAGGCTGTTTAAGGAGAAGTGTGGAGCTTGGTCAGGCTGAGGGTGGATTTCTCCTTCAGCTGGTTCAGTTTTGGGAGGAAGTTGTTGCTGTGGGGCAGAAGCTGCTGCCACAGCCCACCACATTCTGGTGTGGCTTGGACCATGTAAATGGAGGTTCCAGCCTGGTGCCCTCTGGGATCTTTGGACCCTGAATTTAATTCCATTCCAGGCAGGGAGTGGAATTGTCCATCAGTCCTAGGCAGGGGTGTGGGGAAAGCAGGCTGCAGGCTGGTGTCCTGCCAGTTGCCAAGGCTGGGGGATTGGTGGCTGAGAACCTGGAATTGTGGGGCAGAGCTGAAGGTTCGTGTCCCATGTCCTCTCCTGTGTCTGTGCATCTCCCACTCACTGCAGGGAAAACCAGGTGGCTGCTGGGCACTACCACGTGCAACAGCAGGCAGGGAACTCTCCTGCCAAAGCTTGTCACACTGGTGGCCCAGCCACTGCAGGACCTTTGAGGGAAGAGCTGGTGGCCCTTCTGGAAGGCTTTTTGGTTTTCCCAAGAAAGTCAAGTAGGTGGAAATCCCATCAGCAGTGGACAGTGTTAGGGACCGACTCCTGTGGCACGGGGTGAGAAGATGGAACCAGGAGGGGGACATTGTGACCAGAGAATGTCACAGCTCCCCGGAGCCATTCCAGGACAATGCAGTGTCTTAGTTTCCACCCCTCTTCCAGCTACCTGGAGCCTGGATCTCCCACCCAGCCAGGTCAAATGGTGCTGCCTTCCCTGAGCCTGCAGCTTGTTGCTGATGCCACATCAAGCAGGTCTGGTGGTGCAGCTCATCCCAATGTCCCCTCATGTGGTACTGCTGTCTTCTAGGTTATGCTGGGTTTTCCTTTCCTGGGTGATTCCTTCCACTGTCCCATGGTGGCATTCCTAGAAGCCTTTGCCTGCTGGGTAGAGCCATGGGTGTGCGGGGGATGTGCAGCAGGAGGATTGGTGGCTGGATGTGCCAATCCACGGGAAGCACTGCGGCATCCACATTTCAGGGTGGATTTTTTGGAGTGTTCCCCTGCACGGTGTTCACTGAGTATCAGCATGGAACGCTGCAGGAGGATGGAGGTGGATGGCACAGGTGGCTGACAGCCTTCCCTTGCATTTTGCTGATGCCTGTGGTTTGATAAGCCTCACCCAGTAAGACAAATGGATGTGACAGGATCACGGTGCCCTTCATGGCCCCATTTGCTGCCAGAGCTGGGCAGCAGCTCCTTCCCCTCCTCTGCTTGAGGAATGAGCTCCCTTTCAGATGGTGTGGACATGGTGCTGCCACAGGGGACAGGGATGTACAGTGGCTCCCAGCTGTAGGACTTGAGGCAGAAAAATCAATGTTTATGTTTCTCTTAGCTGGGAATAACTCCAGTAAATAAACACCTTGCAGAGTTCAAACGATGCAGGCACCATATATGAACCAGAATGAATTTTCAAGCTCTCTCTTGCAATAAAATGGATTTCTTGATTTCAGGCTTTCTATAGAGAAATGTTTGATTTAAGAAGGGAGTTGAAGGTTATATCTGATCTCTGTGAGGTGGAGCTGCTCTGGAGTGGCTGTGGAGCATGGTGTGGAAATGTGGTTGGATTGCTGCTGCTGCTGCTGGAGTGTTCCCAGGAGAGTTTCTCATGCACCAGCCAAAGGGAGGGTCACTTCCCTCTTCCCCAGGGGGGTTCTGGCTGCATCCTCTGCCCCTCCAGACCCTGCTGCTGCATTGCAGTCTGCTCAGAGCCTTGGGAAGCTGTGTGTGCAGGTGCTGTTCCCTGGGATTCTGGAGGCCAGCCAGGACCCAGTTCCTTCCACTGGCTGCACCAACATCTCAGAGCTGTCTGTGCCTGCCCTTTCTGGGATCAAACACCCTCCTTCCCTTTGTTCCAGCAGCTGTGGTGGTTGAACTTGGTTGTCGAAGGGATGCTGGAGAATGAGCCCACTGAGGTGCAGTTCCCATGACTTAGGCTGCTCCTGGTCTCTGGAGGTGTGACCTTGCTGTTCCTGTGAAGAGCTGAGGGCATGGCATGGATTTGGAGGCTTCTTCTGCACAGTTGACCCTGTCTGTGGTCTCAGGGAAGCAGAGCAGGGTGGAAGGGCTTGGAAGGGGCCTGCTCTGCTGGTGAGGGGTGCAGCTGACCTCAACCTTGGGTTCAAGATTGGATTTAAGACCTGGCCATCTTATCTGGGAGCTGGAGTGTGTGGAGGGAGGGCTCCGGGCTCCTGGTGCATGTTTAACTGAGGGAGAGCTGGTTTGTCCTTGTGTGAAGGAGGGGGAAGCAGAAAACTCTGCTTTAGCTCCACCTTTGCTCCAAGCTGCAGGAAATGACCCCGAGCAGGGGACAAAGGGCACCATGCAGGGCTGGGGTTTGTGCCCAGTGGGAGTGCACACATGGCATCCTGAAAGCACTGGGAGGGCTGCACTGGGGGAAGGCTGCTCCCTGCAACTCAGGGATTGCCATGGTCCACAGAGCTGGTGCTGCTTCTGCACTTTCTGAAAATTGAACCTGCCTAGAAAACGTAATTGTGGCTTCCTGCCCTGGGAAGTGGTTTTGGCATGTGTTGGATCCATTCTCCCATCAAGGTTTCAGCCATTCCCAGGCAACACTGAAGGTTGAAACCAAAGGTTGGTGCAGCCTGAAGGACATTATGGCCTCTCTAGTTCACAGATAAGTGGGGATATGGTGCCCCTCTTTGCCCCTCTCAGCTGCTTGCTGAGCTTGGAAGCTGCTGGTGAGCTGTCCTGGCACTGGTGCACCTCTGCACACCAAAACCTGCCTTCCTTGGCTTTGTGGTGTCTGGTGTGGGATAACACAGTTATCCCAGTGTGGGTAAGTGGAGAGGAGCTGAAAGGAGAGGGGGAGACTGGAACAGAAAGTGAAGCAGAGGTGGGGTGGAGTAGAGAAGGAGGAAAGAATTGGTGCTGGAACAGCAAGAAGGCAGAGCAGGGTGTCACCTCCTCCAGAGAGTTCCAAACAACCTGCAGACACTCAAGGTTGCCAGGGTTGGGCACAGAGATGGTATGTTTGCTCACCAGGGCATAACCCCTGGGGTGAGTGGGTGCTTCTTTTGTCCTTCCTGGAGCATTTTGGATGGAAGCCAATGCATTGCCATGCACTTGGAGAATTTATCAGTGGCAGAGGAGCAAGTGCCTGGAGAGCAGTGACTGGATTGATGGTTGTTCCCTTCCTGGAAGCAAGGTCCTGACCATGCCAGCCCAGGAAACACGTGGTACCCCTGCCTGTGGGGTGGCCTTGGCCTCACTGTGTGTCTTCTTTCTTGCAGCCACTCCCACTCTCCCGGCTCCATGGCTGCCGTCCGTGAGTGGTCCTGCACCCGCTGCACCTTCCTGAACCCCGTGGGGCAGCGGCAGTGCTCCATCTGCGAGGCCCCCCGCCAGAAGCCCGACCTCAACCACATCCTGCGGCTCAGCGTGGAGGAACAGAAATGGGCCTGTGCCCGCTGCACCTTCAGGAACTTTCTGGGCAAGGAAACCTGTGAGGTGTGCGGCTTCACCCCGGAGCCGGGACCCGGTGGCTCCCCCTTGCCCGTCATCAATGGCATTTTGCCCAAGCCTGCCGTGCTGGTGGAGCCCAAGGGCACGTCCAAGGAGGAGGCTGCCAAGGCAGACAGCAGCAGCGAGGACTCGGAGGGGAAGAGCCCTGATGAAGCGGAGCTGGAGAGCGGCTGGGCTTGCCAGCGCTGCACCCTGCACAACACACCCGTGGCCAACTCCTGCTCCGCCTGTGGTGGCCCACGCAAGCTCTCCCTGCCCAAGATCCCACCAGAGGCGCTGGTCGTCCCTGAAGTCATCACCCCGGCTGGATTCCACATGGCCCCCTCCACCCCGCAGCCTTTAGTCTCTGCAGAGATCTCCGATGGTGACGCCGTGGCCACCCAGGGCCCAGTGGCTATGGAACAAGAGGCCCAGAAGATACCAGCCTTCAGCCCCTTCTCCCCGGGGCTCCAGAACAACCCCGTGCCCCGAAGCCGGCGGGAGGTGCCCCCACAGCTGCAGATGCCGGGCCCCGAAGGCTCCCAGCCTGTGGCTCCGGGCACCGCAGGGCAGAAGGGCTCTCCCCAAGGTCAGGCCAGGGCCGCCCCTGCCGCGCGCTTCCCGGACCTGCTGTCCAACAAACGGCTGAGCGTGCTAGAGGAGGAGATGGAGGTCAGCCCTTCCCACTGGAAGTGCAGCTCCTGCTCCCTGCTCAACTCCACCGGGGCCGGCAAGTGCGAGGTTTGCAGCACCCAAAAAGGCAGTGACACCATCAACCTGGTGGGGGACTCGGTGAGGTTCACCCCGTGCAGCCCCTCCAGCCCTGACTTCACCACCTGGTCGTGCTCCAAGTGCACCCTCAAGAACCCGACGCAGGCCCAGAAGTGCAAGGTGTGCGGCTCCTCCAAGCTGCACGGCTTCCAGGAGCACGGGGCCTCGGGCGAGGCGGCCCCGCGCTGCCCCGACTGCGGCGCCTGCGACAGGGCCGGCTGCTCCTGCGGCACCAAGGCCCCGTCCGCGCGCAAGGTGGCCCGGCTCTTCCCGGCCCCGCTGGCCGGCGCGCAGGAGAGGCCGGGCCAGTGGGCCTGCCCTGCCTGCACCCTGCTGAACGAGGTGAAGGCCAAGCACTGCGGCGCCTGCCACACTCCCCAGCAGTACGTGGCCCAGCGCAAGGGCCTCAAGCCCCTCAAGAGGAGGGAGAGCATGCACGTGGAGAAGAGGAGGCAAACAGATGAAGGCGAGGCCAAAGCTCTGTGGGAGAACATCGTGACTTTCTGCCGGGAGGTGAGCGCTTCCTTGTTTCCTGGCTTTCCTTTCATAGCTCTGGGGCAGCACCTTCCGTGGCTTGGGTTCCAGGGGTTTTCCCTTGCAGCAGCTGGATGCTGGTTGTTAACGGTGAAATGTCGTATTTTGGTGCAGAATAATCTCTGGAGAGAAGACAGCCCGTACAGCCCACTGCTGGTGCAAGAGTGAGGAAGTCTAAAAGCTAGTGCCAAACCTATTAGCTCTGAAATGCAGCCGTATTTTAAATCAGTGAGAGGGAACTTCTGGGATGAAGGGGACATCCTTAGGTGGTCGGTCCATCTCCTTCCAGTGTCTAGTGGTGGGAAAGGCAGGGAGTGTGTCCAGGTTTGCTGGTGGCACTGCTGTCTGTGGATGCAGGAAATCTGGGATGCAACAAGCAGAGGCTCAGGATGAGAGTGCAGGCAGAGGAACTGCTGCCATTGCCAGCAGCTGCAGGTGTTTCAGAACCATGAGCTGGGCCTTGGCGTTCTTGGTCTGGGTGTTGCAAATGCAGAGGTGCAGCACAAGCGGCTCCTCCTGTTCTGAGCAGGCTAGCTGGGCTGGAGCTGGAGCTTGGCTCTAGTTGAAGGTCTCAGGAGTATGTGCCAGCACCCACCTTCCCACTGTGAGGTATCTGGTTCAATCAGTTGGGTTTCAGCCTCAAACACCACTCTGATGGCCTCATTTTTTCCCCCCGTATGGCATTAAAACCTCCTGTGAATGCTGCTTTCTCTGGCCTCCTGAAGGAAGCCTCCAGCTCTTCTGGACCAGATGGAAAGGGAGTTGCAGTCCCATTTTGACGTACAGACAAGGTTTTTCCTGCCTGGTCTGAGGATCATGTCCATTCCTGTGCCTCCACTGCACAGTCCAGGGAACAGAGGCATTTGGCTTGGAGGGAAAGCCCTGAGAATGATCCTCTTTGGGCTTGTGGGGTTTTTAAATTGCTGCGTGTCCTTCCTAACAGGCGTGGGTGTCTTTATAGCAGAGACCCAGATTCTGCTTATCCCCATCTTTTAAGCAAGTGAGTAGCCTCTTTTGTAGGCAGGGAACATCTGTTACACGAGGACTCAGGCCTGAAGGATGAATCACGATGATGGCCAGGCTGAATTAGCAGTGTGGCACTGCCAGGAAGGGGAGCCTGCCTTGCCCTGTCCCACAGTGCTGGATCAAAGCCTTGGCTGAGCCTGTTGTGCTCCTTAACCCACCAGTGATGGGCTGTTAAATCAGCACAGGCCACCTCCCAGAAATCCCCCTCCACCCAAACCTCAGTTGTGACACTGTTTGCATCCCAGGTTAGGCCTGGCAGCAGTGGGGGGACAGTGCTGCTCCTGTCCCTGTGCTCGCTGTGCTCTCGGTGTCCCTCTGAGTGCTCCTGGTCAGGCTGGCTGTGAGGCAGCCTCCAGTGCTGCCCGAGTGCTTCCCAGGCTGTTCAGCCTTCCCCTGGGGCAGCCAGGCTGGCCAAGTTCTGCTCTGTCTGTTGTCCCCCTGCCCCACGTCATGTGGAGCAGCCCCTCTTGCTACTCCCTGCCAGGATTTCTGCTCGAGCTCCTGCTTTGGGTTTTCTTTTGTCTGCTATTCCAGGGATGCCTTTTCCAACTCTTCTCAGTGTGTGGTCCCTATTTTAGCTTTACCCTTTCTATTCTGTTGGGGAGCAGTGCAGAGCTGAACTCCTCCACTGGAATCATGGAATAAGAGTGGGTTGGGTTGGGTTGGAGGGGGCCTTAAAGCTCATCTTGTTCCAGCCCTGCCAACCCACCTCCCCTTCCACCAGACCAGGTTACTCCAAGTTCTGTCCAGCCTGGCCTTGGGCACTGCCAGGGATCCATCCAGGGGCAGCCACAGCTTCTCTGGGCACCCTGTGCCAGGGCCTCCCCACCCTCACAGGGAACAATTTTTCCCCAATATCGAATCTAAATTTCTCCCCTTTTAGTTTAAAACTTTCCCTTTGTCCCATCACTACTTGTCCACATGAAAAATTCTTTCCCTCTTATTTATAAGCCCCTTTTAGGCACTGGAAGGGGCTCTGAGCTCTCTCTGGAGCCTTCTCTTCTCCAGGTGAACACCCCCAGCTCTGCCAGCCTGGCTCCAGAGCAGAGGGGCTCCAGCCCTCAGAGCATCTCCATGGCCTCCTGTTCTAACAGATCCACATCTTTCTTGTGCTGAGTCCTCCAGAGCTGGACAAAAGTGGAGTCTCACAAGGGCAGAGCAGAGGAGGAGGATCTCCTCCCTCATGTCCTCATGGCCCTGCACAGCAGGTTCCTGCAGAGCCCAGAGATCCATGTGCAGGGATGGGTCACGTCCCAGTCCCCGGGCAGGATGTGGCTGAGGCTGCTGGAACCGTGGCTGCTCCTCAGCTGCACGGGGCAGATGCTCCCCTGAGACAGCAGGGCAGCTATGAGCTGAAAACCACTCTCCTGCAAAAGAGGAGCTGGAGCTGCTAATTGAGGCACCACAAAGGAAGCAGTCACATAGGATTGCCACAAAAGAGGAGTTCAACTACTAGTTCGGTGTGCATAAAGCTAATTTAAATCACAGCCAGCTTTTGCTGAGAGAATTTAATTTAATTTAATTAACAATAACAAAGAAACACCTGTTCTCATTTCACCCCGTGTCAGACTGAAAAAGCCACCCTTCTCCACTTGGTGAAGTCCTGTGCTTCCATCCGTGTGGTTAATGCCTATGGGATTACCTGCCCTTCCACCCATCCCATTTATTTATTACACAGCAGCAATTGCAGGAGGGCTGGCATGTGGGATACCCTCACTCTGGAATTGCTTGCCTGGTTGTGGTTTGGCCGAATGCAATTGCAGAAGCTGCCCCTCCCATCCCCCATGGATGTGCCTGGGGGGTGGCACAGGGCTGCCAAGCCCAGCGTGTCCCCACCAGGGCAGGGACAAGGCTCGGCTGGAGGAGTCTGTGCCAGGTGGCTCCTCGCAGCCTCGCTGTTTGCAGGCTTTGCTGCTTCTGGAGGCAGCCAAGGTCCCCCACAGCCCAGCTTTTAGCACCAGCACAAGGTGTGAGACGGTCCCTGCCCGAGGAGGCTCCTGTGAAACAGAAAAAGGCAGGTTGGAGTCACAGCCCGGAGCCCAGGGCCGGAGAGGTGGGCCGGAGGCAAGGCTGAATGCTGGATCTAGAGCACAAAAAACATCTCTGCTGCTGCCAGCAGATACTAGCCCAGTTCTGCCTCACTGCAGGGCTGGGAAGGACTGCCTGGGCCAGGCAGGAGGGCTGGGGGCTCTGCTCTCTCTGGGGATGGCAGTGGGAGGCTCTCCAGGCCCCCCAGTCCCAAGTGGCTCCACCTGATGCTCTCGTTGCCCTTTTGCTCTCACAGAACAAAGTCAACTTCGTAGATGACAGTTTCCCCCCTGGGCCCAAGTCCGTGGGGTTCCCGGAAGGTGACAGTGTGCAGCAGCGGGTGAAGCAGTGGCTGCGGCCCCACGAGATCAACTGCAGCATCTTCAAGGACCGGTCAGTGAAGTGGTCAGTGTTCCGCACTCCCCGGCCCTCGGACATCCTGCAGGGACTGCTGGGAAACTGCTGGTAAGGGCGAGTGAGCCGGGCTGACACCTTCCTGCCCCTTCCCTCTTTCCCCTCCTCTTCCTCCAGCTCCAGCTCGGCCCCCTCAGCCCTACTCAAACCCATTTATGCCCCCAGGCTGTAGCCCATGCTCTGCCTCACCCCCTCCCAGGCTGCGTGGCCGGGCAGCTCTGGCGCTGCCTGCCCGTGCCCCGTGCCCCGCTGAGGCCGCCCCGCCTGCCCGGCAGGTTCCTGAGTGCCCTGGCCGTGCTGGCCGAGCGGCCAGAGCTGGTGGAGAGGGTGATGATCACCAGGACACTGTGCCCCGAGGGTGCCTACCAGGTGCGGCTGTGCAAGGATGGCACGTGGACCACAGTGCTGGTGGATGACATGCTGCCCTGCGATGAGTGCGGCTACCTGCTCTTCTCCCAGGTCAGTGCCTCGGGGCACAGGGGTGGGCACTGCTCCGGGGCTCAGGGATGCTCATGGCAGGCTCTTCCCGGGAAGGGCAGTTGGCTGGGGTTTGTGCTGCATTTAGAGTCACAGTGTTGCCTTAAGTTTTTAGCTTTTGTATTTTCCAGATCAGTACAGCTTTAATGTCGCTAAGGTTGGAAAAGGCCCCGAAGGTCATCGAGTCCAGGCACTGATCAAATACCCCTGTGCCCACTAAACCATGCCACAAAGTACCAAGTTGACTCGTTTTTTGAACACTTCCAGAGCAGCCCATTCCAGTGCCTGACCACCCTTACACAAAGGAATTTTCCTCAATATCCAACCTAAACGTCCCTTGGTGGCCATTTCCTCTTGTCCTGTCCCTGTTCCCTGGGAGCAGAGCCCAACCCTACCCCAGCTGTCCCCTCCTGTCAGGGAGTTGTGCAGAGCCAGAAGGTCCTCCCTGAGCCTCCTTTTCTCCAGCCAGAGCCCCTTTCCCAGCTCCCTCAGCCTCTCCTGGTGCTCCAGCCCCTTCCCCAGTTCTGTTCTCTTCCCTGGGCTCACTCCAGCCCCTCAGTGGCCTTCCTGTCATGCCAGGCCCCACTGACCTTCTTGCCCACCTGGGCACATCTGTCTAACATTCAGCTGCTGCCAAGCAGCACTCTCAGGTCCTTTCCCACTGGGTACTTCCCATCTGCTCTGTACCCCAAGACTGGAGCTGCTGGGGGATGATGTGATACAAATGCAAGATCCAGCACTGGTTGCACCCTGTTTGCAGCTCAGGACACTGCTCTTTGCTGTGTCCTCAAAGACAGCTGAACTCTTTGAGGCCAGCATATCCATCTATTTAGGCCCCTTTTGGCATTTTGCAGGCCACAGTGAAGAAGTTTCGTTTACAGTTGCTTTTCCTTCACTCCTCCTTGCATCACAGCCACTTCCCTTGCGGGGAAAGCCACCCTTAATCATCGTATGAAAGGAAACCATTTTAACCTGTGTTTTGCACTGCGAGGCACTGAGGAAAAGCTGTCTCTTTCCTCTGAGGGGAGGTCTGGCAGCTTGGCTGTGCCAGGGAGGGACTGTGGAGAGGGAGGGGATGGCACATGGAGCAGCAGCCTGTTCCAAGGCAGTGCCCAGTTGCTCTGGGCACACTGGTGGGGTGGCATCTGCTCAGATCAGTGGAGCTCCCTCAGCCCCTCCAGGACATTGCTCTGCCCTGCCCTGCCCTGCCAGGCCCAGGGGCTCTTGCTGGGATCGTGTCCATGAAGGAGACTGAGAACGTCTCTATTGAAACTCAGGGGGCAAAATCTGCCAAAGAAAACAAAGTAGCACTGTCAGGAGGAGACAGGGACTGGGTCTGCTGTCTTGGATTTCCTTCTGCAAATCCAGACCTCTGGGTTTTGGCACACAGCCATGTCAGGACAGGACTCAAACTTTGGAGAGGGGAAGAAGAAGGAGTTTTTGTCTACATTCTGCGTCTCAGTAGACAGAGGATATAGATGCATTTCTTTATTTCAGCATAAGATTTTCCTGTCTTGGTTTTTAACTTTTCTGACCATCTTTCATGAATTTCAAGTCTGCTTTTGGGGTTTTTTTTGGATGAAGGTTTTCACATGAGCTGGGCTTGCCTCTGTTTCCAGGGGCATCTGAGTCATGATGAGATTTTTCTGCTGAGTGTTCAGCTGTGGGAGCTGGATGTGGGGGATAAAAAGGAAAACCAGAGTTTTAAAAATAAAAGAAAATCAGGCTCTTATCTGAGCTCCCTGGCTTTGGCTCAGGCAGAAATAAACAACATGGGTTTTGTTGAGTGAGGGAGTCAAAAACCAGCAAAAAGCACTTTTAAGCTCCCTTTATCCCTCAGAAAGAAATCTTCACTGCCCTCCTTTCCTCTGCCAGCTCTTGGCTGCCACCTGTGAGTCACACAGTCACAATGTACCAGTGATTTTCCCTGCTGCTCTCCAAGCACCGGATACCAAACCCCATTTGCTGGGAAAAAACTTGCACCTTGTAATTAGGCCTTGTAGTTACCCCCTGTGCTGGAGTAGAGGACTTTGCCAGTCCAAGTTTTTGGAGCTTGTCCTTGAAGCAGTGTCTGTGTTCCCTGGGTGAAATCCAACCAGTCCCAGGGCTGTGTGTGCTCTGGGCAACCTCCTCTGCCAAAGGGGTGTTGGTTTGGGTTTGCAGGGGTGTGTGAGTTAAAGGCAGCTGTTCCAGATGTGCCCCACATCACAGAATCCTAGAATGTCTTGAGTGGGAAGGGACCCACAAGGATCATGAGTCCAACTCGTGGCCCTGCACAGGGCACCCCAGCAATCCCACCCTGTGCCTGGGAGCATTGTCCAAATGTTCCTGGGGCTCTGGCAGCCTTGGTATCCTCTTCCATTAGTCAGTGGTTCCAAGTCCAGGTTGAAGTGGGTGGAAGGGGCTCAGAGTGGGCACCCGCCCTGCCAGTGTGACTGCTGGGCACCCCAGGGTGCAGCTCAGTCAGCATCCAGGCCTCTCGGCTGTTCATTCCAGGGCTTCTTCCCAAGGGGAATTAACCAAACAAAACACTGAGCAGAGAGCAAAGGCCTCACCCATGGCCAAGGGGACAAGCTCCTGGCATGGCCTTGCTGCTGCTGCCTCTGCAACGCCAGGAGGGCTGGCAGGGATGGGCGTGAGGGGTTTTCCCACCTCCTGCCCTGGGTGGTAACGTGTCCCTCCCTCTCTCTGCAGGCCCAGAGGAAGCAGCTGTGGGTGGCCCTCATTGAGAAGGCTCTGGCCAAGCTGCACGGTTCGTACTTTGCCCTCCAGGCCGGCCGTGCCATTGAAGGCCTGGCCACGCTCACAGGGGCCCCCTGCGAGAGCCTGATGCTGCAGGTCAGCTCCACTAACCCTCGTGAGGAGCCCATTGACACTGACCTCATCTGGGCCAAAATGCTGAGCTCTAAGGAGGCTGGGTAAGACGAGGCAGGAGCAGGGATGTGGACAGGGGGGTGAGGGGGAGCATTCTTGTCTTTAGAGGCTCTGGAGAGGGGTTGTGCATTAGCTGGGGTGGAGTGCACCACCCTTGCCACTCATCTGGAGCATTGGTGGAGCTCCCACTCAAAGCTCTAGGAAATTATTTCTCCTGTGAGTAATTCTCATATGAAATTAAGAGCCTGATGAATTTCCCCTGCATGTTGCTGCTGTCTTGCAGGAGTTAGGAAGTGGCACTGAGCCCACTTGCTTTGCTTTGAGGGTTTTTGTTGTGTGAATGCTTGACCCTGCCTGTGTCTCCCACCTGTATGTGACATCTTTGCTAATGACACCTGGCCAGTGCCAGTCTAGAGGGGGCACAGCCAAAGCAGAGACCTCCTGCTCATCACTCTGGCAGGAGGACAGCTGGGTTAGCTGAAGGCTGGGCCACAGGGATTGAGAGCTCTCAGCACTTGGTGTCCCCCTAAACCTGACTGGTGCAGACCTCCTGCTCCAAACAGTGTTCTCAGCCCTGCCAACTTGTCTAGCTGATAGACCACCACCTGCCTTTCTCCGTGGCTTTCTGCCAGCCAGCAGAAGTGGGCAGGACCCTGGGGCCTGCCAGAAATCGGGGGAGGTTTGGGCAAAGCTCCCCATTGCAGGGCAGCTCTCCCTGGAGCCTGGGCTCAGCGTGCACATGGGCAAGGAGAGGGAGCTCTGGCCAGCAGTGCTGGGCACTGCCTGGGGACTGAGCACGAGCTTCCCACCGTGCCAGGCCCGGCAGGACCCTGAGGGTTTGCTGTCCCCGTGCAGGTTCCTCATGGGCGCATCCTGTGGGGGAGGCAACATGAAGGTGGATGATGTGGCCTACGAGAGCATGGGGCTCCGGCCCCGGCACGCCTACTCCATCCTGGACGTGAGGGATGTCCAGGGCTTCAGGTGAGCTCAGGCTGGAGCCTGCCATGGCACTGCAGCTGCTCCTGCCAGCAGCCCCAGCAGAAACTCTGGGGACAGAGAACTGAGAGCACGGTGGGCAGGACCCTGGGGACTCTTTGGTGTCCCATCCTCATGGCCAGCAAGGATGACACCATCCTAGGGTGTCACATAAATGCTGTTGTCACATAAGCTGTCCTTGCCTGGTGCTGGCGCCGTGTCCAGGGGTAGAATGTTTCACCTGGTCTCACAAAACTCAGAGGATTGACTTGAGCTCTCACTTCAGTGAGGTGCTCGGAGCATCCTGCTCACCTTTGGATGGAGGGGGGATAGAAATGGGTGCCACTCTGACAGCTGGGCTGCTGTAGGAAGCTGTATTTTCAGCCATGCAGCCTCTCCCCTCCTGAGCCCCTTCCCCACAGCACCCAGCTGAGCCCCTTTGGGCAGGGAAGGGCAGAGGGAGCAGCAGCAAGTCCGGAGCTGCAGAACAGGGACGTGTGGGGCCACGATGTGGGTGACACAGCTCTGGAACGCTATGGGGGCTTTGGAAAGCAGGAGTGACGGGGTGTCCTTTGTGGGGGGGCTGGCTGGGTCTCCCCTCCCTCCTGGGTCTCTGACACTTTTCCCTTTTCCCCAAGGTTACTGCGTCTCCGGAATCCCTGGGGCCGCTTCTCCTGGAACGGCAGCTGGTCTGACGAGTGGCCTCACTGGCCTCTGCCCCTGCGCCACGACCTGATGCCCCATGGCAGCAGCGAGGGCGTCTTCTGGATGGAGTACAGCGACTTCATCAAGTATGGCCCTGCCAGGGCCAGAGCTGTGGGGCGGGGAACAGGGCAGGGATGGAAAACGGGACACGGGGTCGTGGTGGGGCAGGCGGGAGCAGCGATCCCCAGGGAGTGTGGGTGTCCTGCAGGCTGCAGTGTGCCCCACTGGGACTGAGCCCAGCCTCCCTGCAGGTATTTTGACTCTGTGGATATCTGCAAGCTCCATTCGGACTGGCACGAGGTGCGTGTGCAGGGCATGTTCCCCAACAAGGCCAACGGGCCGGTGACAGTGACGTCGCTGACGGTGTTGGAGCGTGCAGCTCTGGAGTTTGCCCTCTTCCAGGAGGGCAGCAGGTGAGCTGGGCAGGGCAGTGGAACTGAGGGGCTCAGCCTGGAGGAAAGGAGGCTCAGAAGGGACCTTCTGGCTCTCTACAACTTCCTGACTGGAGGGTGCAGCCAGGTAGGGGTCGGGCTCTGCTTTCAGGCAGGACAAGGGGAAATGGCCTCAAGTTGCATCAGGGGAGGTTTAAATGGGTTATTGGGGACAATTTCTTCACTGAAAGGATGGTCAGGCCCTGGCACAGGTGCCCAGGGCAGTGGTGGGGTACCCATCCCTGGAAGGATTTAGAAACCTTATGGATGTGGCACTTGGGGATATAGGTTAGTGGTTACCTTGGCAGTACTGGGTTAATGGTTAGAGTTAATGATCTTCGAGGACTTTCTCAACATTAGTGGTTCCACAACTCTGTGGGCCCAGAAGAAATCCAAACACATTGGTGTTGCACAACATGCCATCCCCCAGGGTCCCAGAGCTCAGGGATGGGCCTCCATCACCATCTCTCCAAATCTTGGGAAGTGCACGTGTTTAGCTGGAACCCAACCCGTGAATGCAGGGCTGGTTCCTGGGGCTTGATACCTGGGGCAGTGGGCTAGCTCTTCCCCAGATCCTGGCTGATGTGTGACCCTTCCTGCCTGACACAGGAGGTCAGACACGGTGGACAGCCACTTGCTGGACCTGTGCATTATGGTTTTCCGGGCCACCTTCACCAGTGGAAACAAGCTGAGCCTGGGCCGGCTGATGGCCCACAGCAAACGAGCCGTGAAGAAGTTTGTGAACTGCGACGTGATGCTGGAGCCGGGCGAATACGCTGTCGTGTGCTGTGCCTTCAACCACTGGAGCGCTGCCCTGGCCGGCCCTGCTGCCCAGGGTGAGGGGATGGAGGGGCCCTGGGGGGAGGGAGAGGTGTCCAAGCCCTTGGTCCTGATCATGGGGACCTTCTTGAGGGTGGAGGTTGCGTGTTGCACATGCACCACCCCGGGAGCACCACGCTCCCAGGGATCGTGGGCTTGGTGACATTCCCTGATGCCCCTTCCTGCGGGTGGCTCTGCAGCTTCCAGTCCCACCAGCAGCCGACCAGCCACTGATTATTCCGGCTACATCCTGGCCATCTACAGCTCCCGCCTGGTGATGGTGGAGCAGATGGAGGCACAGCCCACCACGCTGGCAGATGCCATCATCCTGCTGACCGAGAACAAGGGCGAGCGCCATGAGGTGGGTGTGGGGCACAGGGCAGGGGCTCCGGTGGGGAGGGGGGTGATGCTGCCAGGGGAGGCCTGGTCCTGTAGGGTCCTCGGACAGGGGTTGGGCAGGGCTGTGCCAGCTCTGGCTGCCACCCCTGGATGACCACCCCCTTTGCATCCTGGGGTAGCATGGGGCGCCCCAGTAGATGGGCAGCCCTTGGCTGGAGTGGAAGATGCCAGTGCAGGGGTTTTGATTCGGGGGCAGGGGTGCCCAGAGCCTTCATCCCCATCCCTGTTGTCTGCCCCAGGGCCGTGAGGGGATGACCTGCTACTACCTGACCCACGGCTGGGCAGGGCTCATCGTGGTGGTGGAGAACAGGCACCCCAAGTCCTACCTGCACGTGCAGTGCGACTGCACCGACAGCTTCAACGTGGTGTCCACGCGTGGCAGCCTCAAGACGCAGGACAGCGTCCCACCCCTGCACAGGTCCGGGGTAGGCAGGGGTGGGCCATGGGGGCTGCCATGGGGCTGGGAGCAAGGCAGCCAGGGCTGGCAGGGAGGCATGGACAGGGTGGGAGTGCCGGGACAGAGGTGGGATTGTCCAGACAGAGGTGGGATTGCTGGGACGGATGTGGGATTGTCGGGACAGAGGTGGGATTGTCAGGACAGGGGTGGGATTGCTGAGGCAGAGGCTGCTGCCCTGAGCCCCTGGCTCTCTCCACAGGCAGGTGTTGGTGATCCTGTCCCAGCTGGAGGGTAATGCCGGCTTCTCCATCACACACCGCCTGGCGCACCGCAAAGCCACCCAGGCCTTCCTCAATGACTGGATGCTGACAAAGGGCACCCACAACCCGCTGCTCACGCCCGAGGTTGCCGGCCTGCACGGCCCCCGGCCCCTATGACGAAGAGCCTCCCCCTCCCCGCCCCTCTGCCCCGTTCCTGTCACCGAGCCTCTGGCCCGGGGCGTCCCCCCGAGCCGCCAGCGCTGAGCCGTGGGGCAGAGCCAGAGTGGCACCCCCAGCACTTTGCCCCACGCCGTGGGGCCGGGGCGAGTTCTCAGGGCCAGCACCAGCCCTGGCACCGCTGCCCCCGCCCTGGCACCGCTGCCCCCCACGCACTTTACAAGGAGCAGCTGGGGGCACGGGGCCATCTCAGGATCCCACCTGCCCCGTACCTGCGCTGGGCCCGGTGCCCTCTGCCCGCCCCGGGGGCTGTGGGAGAGGGAGGGGCTGGAGGTTGCTGTCAAGACCCTTCCCAGGCACCACGCTCAGGACTCTGCCCCTTCCCGTGGCGCCAGGGCGCTGGCGCTGCGAAAAGAATATACCTCTGATGTCTGTCCGTGTGTGTGACCCTCCGTCTGTCCCCGGGCCCTTCCCGCTGTCTTGTTGCCCCCTTTGTCTGCTGCCAGGACCAGCACGGTCCTGAGGTCGGGCTGGGGCGTGCCAGGGTCATGCTGCCATGGTGCCAGCCATGCCAGGGACCCCCCCCCACCCATCCTGGGTGGGAGAGGGCACAGGGTTGTTGCAGAAAGCTGCTGCTGGGGGCTTTTAGCTGTAATTGGGGTGAAACTCAGAGGTTTCACCACGTCCTCCTTGGCTCCGGGTGGGGAGCGAGGTGTTGGGGTGCTGCTGGCGGGGCTGTGGCACCGGGGCCCCTCTCCCTGTCACACAAGTTGTTACTATGCAAAGGCAGCCGGTGGGAGCAGTGCCTGGAGAGAAGCCATGGCCCGAGCCGAGCCTGTGGGCCCCCCGTGCCCCATGGAAGGGTGGGGGGAGCAGATACAGACCCAGGCTCCAGGAGCAGTTCCCTGGAGTTACCATGAGGGAACTCCTCGTGCTGGGGAGGGGGTGGTTCTGGAGGGGGAAGCAGAGAGAGCTCCCTCCTCCAGAGCCCGGGTGCTGTGGGAGGCAGTGAGCACAAGGTGAGGGCTGCACCTCGGGGTGCTGCTGGCCCTGTGGGTGCTCCGAGGTGGGGGCTGATCCTGGGGGCTGAGCTGCACCTCATGTTTTCAGGGCATCGTGGCTCTCCACCTTGACACGTGTGTGTGTGTGTGTGTGTGTGTGTGTGTGTGTGCATGTTTTGGGGGTCCCCCTGTGTACCCTCTCCTTCCTGAGCTGTGTGGACCTACAGCTGAGGGGGGGTGATGGGCAGTGCTGGACCCTACTCTGGCAGGGACAGTGCTGGGGGGGTCGTGCACCCCAAATCCTGCACCCCCAAACCCTGCAGCAGCAGCTGGGCTGGGCAGGGGTTGTGGGGGGCTCTGCCCAGCCTGTCCCTCTGTGTCCCCCGGGGACTGGGGAGTGGCAGGGGGGTGGGCTGCCCCCCCCCCAGCCAGGGCTGCCGAGCCAAGCTCTGTCTGTATTTCTGTTTGTTGATCTGTTTCTTCTCTTTCCAGCTCCTTCCTCCTTGGGATGATTTGCCCTTCACTTTTTTTTTTCCTCTCTCTTTCTGTCTTTCTGAGCTGTGAATATTTTTAACCCTGTAAATACTGTCCAGCTCTTCAGAATCATAGGATATTTTATCAATTGTAAATCAGATCAGTAATCCCTGTATGATACGAATTATCCATGGGTGGTTTTCAAACTCAGGTTCTGATGGACCAAATAAAGTTTTGTTTTTTACTGAAGCTGCCTGGTTTTGCTGTGGAAGAGACAAAAGGGATGAGGGGGCAGGTTTGGAGGTCAAAGCAATGGATCTTGAAGGCATTTCCACAGAGCAGTGACAGTCAGTGCTGACGGGAGAGCTGAGCACCAAAAAAAGGGGGAATTCGAAGTTGTTGTGCAGCTGCACTTCAGAGTGTGGGGGCGCAGAAAGGGGCAGAAATAAAGCAAAATCCAGAAATTCCCATAAAATGAGCCGTGTTCTCTCGCAGGGCCGAGCAGGGTTGTGCCGTGGCCGGGAGAGGGCACCCACCATCCTCCTGGATGCTCTCCGGCTCCTCCTGCCTCAGTTTCCCCACCCGCTCCACACCGGGCAGCGCCATGGCCGTGCCCGCTGCATCCCCCGGCGCCGTGCCCGGGCTGGGCATGCGGGAGCAGCTCTCCCTCCTCGCAGCACCCAGGGCAGCACCCCTGCTCCCGGCCGTGCCTTTGTCCGCCGGCGAGGCCGCCTGGCACGGGGAGAGCTTTCCGGCTGAGCGGAGGCGGCCCCGGCTGCCAGCCCGCTCTCGCCCGGGGTGGGCACCTTGGGACCAGTAGGGAGAGACAGAAGGAGAGGATTTCAGTCTTTCTTACAGCAACTTGTAATAGATTTTTCCGGGCGAAACATCTTTGCATTCAGGAGGCCCTGTCAGAAGCCATCAGCCTCAGCCAGGGAGAAACAGATGGAGAGTTAATTTTGGCGGGGAGGGCACTGCCACGCTCCCTCCTCTCCCTCAGTCTGTTCAGGGAGAGGAGCCGGGTTTAACCCTCGCGGCCGTGCAGCCCCTCGCTGCTGCCTCCTCGGCGATCCCCGGCGGGGTTTCGGGGGCCCCCGCGGGTCCCCCCCGCCCGCTCTGCGCTGCTCGGTGCCAAGGACACGCTGGGACATCTCAGCCCGGTGACCTGGCGGCGGCCCCGTGTCGTGACGAGCAGCCCAGGTGGGGTGAGGGTGCCCTGCCTCCCCACGGCCACGGAGAGCCACACCCTGCTGAGCCCTGCGCCCGCCCAGGCGCTGCGGGCAAAGCCTGCCCTGCCCTGCCCTGCCCGGAGCTTGGCACGGCAGTGCCTGGTGCAGCCGGGGACACCCGCCTGGGCTGATGGTGGAGGGGGCGCCACCTCCCATGTTGTGGTAGTGGAGGACGGTGATCCTGTCTGGACACTTGGGGAGCCCCCAGAACACCCCCAACATCATGGACCAGGCTGAGAGCCGCGGTGTAGCCATGGAAGGGTTGGAGGTGAAATCTAACCCCGATTGTGCCCAATTCCCGAGGGCTGAGGCAGCATTAACTGCTTTATAATTACAAATAATTGTGTGGCAGAAGAGAAAATTGTGCTTGACACATCAGCTCTGGAGGAGGGTGTTGCTTCATCAGGAAATTTGTCATCCCTTGGCTCAGTCAGTCTAAAGCCTGAGGTCTGAAGGGGGAGATGGGGACGGGCAGAGGGAGCAGTGGTCAAGGGAAGGATGGGTGAAAGGGAAGGATGGACAGCAGGACACTGTGGAGGGGTGGATGGAGGAGGAGGAGTGCTGTGGTACCGAGCAGAGGCACAGGTGTGACAGCTGAGGCAGGGAGCAAGCAGAGAATGCCCCTGCCCTGGCACAGCTGGGAAACCTCACCCAAGGGTCTGCGCCTGCAAAAATGACAGCACAAGTCACCTCAGGGATGCCCACACACCAGCTCATCTGGTGGGACAGCCTGGGCAGGGCAGCCACGTGGGCCCAGCCCGCTGCTGCTGCCGTCCCGCTGGGGCTGCTGCTGCTCCTCCCCGGCCACACACGGGGGTGCTCGGGCAGCTGAAGATGAAGGGTGGGGAGGCCCTGGCACAGGGTGCCCAGAGAAGCTGTGGCTGCTCTTGGTTCCCTGGAAGTGTCCAAGACCAGGTTGGACGGGGCTTGGAGCAACCTGGGACAGTGAAAGGTGACCCTGCCCATGGCAGGGGTGGAACGGGGTGGGCTTTGAGGTCCCTTCCAACTCAAACCAGTCTGGGGTTCTCTAAGGCAGTCGCCGTCTCATCAGCACGGTCACCACCCCTTGCCCTGCTGAGCCCGGGGAAATGTCTCCCGGGGGCAGAGGTGGGAATTTGGGTCCTTGCTGTGGGACCTGGCCGGGCTCTGGCCGCTCGTCAGGCCCTGGCACCGCCGGGACCCCGCGGCTGCTCGGGGAGGGGCCGTGTCAGGGAGCGAGGGCTCCAGCGCTCTCTGTGATTCACTCTGACTATAATGGGAGCTGCTGGTGAATATTTTATGGCTCCCACAGGGCAGATAGAACATATTGTGCATTTTACGCCACAAATCTCCGCCTGGAGACAGAGGGAAGCTTAAAAAAGAGCAGCACCAGCACTGCGCCGGGTTGAGGGGGGCAGAGCTGCAGCACCGGTGCCAGCGTGGGCATCGCAGGGGTGTTGTCGCCCACCTCTATCCCCCTCCCCAGGGGTGCCGACGGGTGCCCCGAGCCCAGCCCCGGCACGGGCACAGGGGATGCTCTGCAGCCGCAGGACCGGGCTGCGGTGCGTGGCTGCAGCGGCTGCGGCCGCTGCCCCGGGCCAGGCCTGGCAGCTCTGCGGCTCTGCGGCGCAGGCGAAGTGCTTTGCCCGGGGCTGAGCCCTGCAGGAGGGTCCCTGCCTGCTCCCCGGCCTGCCTTCCCCTTCGTCAATAATGCAGCCCCTGCCCCGGGCGCCCGCCGGCTCTGCCCGCAATAATGGATCGGGCTGCGGGCGGCCCCCTCCTCATCCTCCGCTGCGTCCCGCGCTCTGCCAGGAGCTGGCGAGCCACGGAGGAGCCTCCACCTGCACCTGCACCTGCACCTGCACCGGCAGCCGCCGCTGCTGCTGCCCAGCCGGCAGACACGGGGAATTCCTTGCAGGCAGCCCCATCCCCGCAGGGAGCGGGGCCGCTGGGGCCGAGGCTCCCGGGCCGTGGCGCTCGGGAAGGACACAGGGCACGGACATCACCGCCACGGTGTGCCAGGAGGGAGGCTCAGGCTGGGACCCCCAGCCTTGCTGCAGGGCCGTGCGTGCATGGGTGAGCTCTGGGTGCCAGGGCGCTCATCCTTCCCCCCCTCGAGCACGCTCCAGTGCCAGGCAGGGAATCGTGACAGACCCTGCGGCTGCCTGCACCCACCTGGGCTGGGCTGGAGTCGGGGGAGGCACCTCGGGACCATGGGAGCGGCGGGAAAGAGGAGGAGGATGCAGGCACAGGCACCCGTGGGGCAGAGCCAACCCGCGGGTGCTGCTGTAGGTGGTGAGCGGCTCTTTATCCTCCCACCCCGGAGAGCCCCAGCTTCCCCCCAGCCACCACCCAGTGGGGTGAGGACCTGATGCTTGGGGTCAGTTTCTTGCCCCTTCAGGTGGGGGAGAAACCCCCCGAGATCTGCGTCAGGTCCAGATTACCTAGAGAGCAGTCCCCAGTCCCCGGACAGGGCCGTGCAGGCTGGGAGGCCACAAGCAGCCACCGGAGGGGACCGACCTGTGCCCCGGTGGCATCACGGCCCCTCCGCCTCCCAGGTCCCCAGCCCTGGTGGGTGAGCAGAACCCTCCAACACCCCCCCACCGCCGAATGGGGGTTTGGCAGAGCTGCAGCCCGAGCTCTGGGTGCTCACCTGGGGGTCCCGGTGGCACATGGCCGGGTGGCTTCACAGCAGGGCTGCCGTGGCATCCTGGGGTGGGTCCCCTCAGGGACCAGGCTCAGGGGGTCACCCAGACAGACCTGAGGAAGGAGAAGGCTTTGCCGGGATGAGGACCCCATCCCAGGACGGCTCCTGCTCCTCCTCCCGGGCTCTCCATCCTGGGGCAGCGGGCGCGGGGCCGCGCAGGGTCCGGGCAGGCACAGCTGGAGCCGCCCGGGCCGGGCTGTCACGGGCTGGGGCTATCGAATCTGAAAGCAATTAAAGCCATCACCAGCGCTCGCTCGGGGCTGGCTCCAGGCTGCAGGGAACCTGCCACAACAGATCATGTGCTCGATGCTGCTGGCCCGAGGACCTGCTCCCACCCGCGCCCCGACACGCGGCGGTGCCAGCCCCGCGCGGGGGAGGACGGGCCGAGCAGGGCGTGAGGCCACCGTGAGGGGACACCGGGCAGCCCCAGCGGCCTCCTCGCTCCTGCTCCCTCGCCCTGGGGTTCTGCTGTTCCCCGGGGGCTCGGCAGAGGGGCTCGGTCACCGGCTTGGGCCACCAGCTTTGGCCGCGGCCGCTTGCGGTGGGGAGGAGCTGGGGGTGCTGCGGTGGCTCAGGGGGGTCCCGTGGGTCCCGGGGAGGGTTGGCACCCTGCTGCTGTCCTGTGGGCACAGTGGGGCTGGGGTGGGCGCAGCGGGCAGCTGCCTCCACCCGTGGATTTTCCCGGTGGAGGGGCCATAGCTGGTGACCCACGGCCTGTCCCCACACGGGGACGATGGGGACAGCCCCAGCAGGCCGTGTCCTGGGCTGGGGGCAAAACGCAGCGGGCTCCGATCTGCTGGAAGCACCCCTCTATCGTGAGGCGAGGAGGGGGCCTCTCACCAAGCCCCTTCCACCCTGCCGTTCCCTTTCCCTTTTCGGGATGGGGAGCGGTGCTGGGATCTCCTGCCCTCTCCCACCCCTTCTCCCTCCTCCCCCCACAATTCTGGGGAATCTGGGGCCGCCTTGCCCCCCCTTCCCCCCACGGTTCAGGGCCTGATGCAGCCTTCCAGGAGCATCTCCTGGGGCTAAACCGATGCCGGTGCTGCCGGCGGGGCGCGGCGGGGCGGGGGGTCCCCCCTCCTCGGGCACCGCACAGTTAAGCAGAAGTTTGCTGGTACGGAAGTTGCACATTGTCTTGAGGCACATTTTCTGTTTTTTCACTTGTGAAATATTTCTGTCAGAACCAGTTAATGTACAAATTAGCAGCGGTGGTCTCTCTTACGTCTTCTGACTCACTAATTTGACAGGGGGTGTTTCGGTGGCGGAGCTCGCTCCTGACAGGCAAACGGGAGGTCAGGGACCCGCAGGGGGAGGAGGCACCGAGCCGCAGCTTCCCGGGGGTCTTCTCCTCCCCAGCCCACCCCACTGCTCCCATTCACTCAGCCCTGGCTGGAGAAGTTGAGCCGGGGTTTGTTGGTTTTTCCCCCCTCAAACAAAATTTTCCCCAAGAAAGGTCTCTTGGGGCAGGTGGGGAGTCCAGGGGTGGTGGGGGGGTTACACTTTTGGTGTCCTACAGGCAAGGAATCCCAAGGGATCCAGCATGAGATGGGAACACAAGCACGGAAAGGGTTCCCTGCACCACGGCCACATCCTTCACCTCCTTCAGCCTGGAAATTCAGCTCTGCTTTTCAGGCTGCCCCCCACCCC
>VZTR01014795.1:5495-15852 GCA_013400775.1 Chaetops frenatus | reverse complement strand
GCCCTTGCCCCTTAAATCCCCCCACCCCTATTCAAACCTCACTCCCCCCAGAGGGACAGAAAACCCAGGCAGTGGGGGAGAAAATTGGTTTGGGGGAGCCAGGAGGGCACAGCGGGATGTTGAGGAAAGGCGGAGCCTCTCCTGCAGCAGCTGAACCTCATTTCCCAAAGGGGGAATGGGGGACGGGCACCGAGTGTTCCCCCGGGAGAGGGGATACTGCTCATGGGGGTGTCCTTTTCCTTTTCCTTTTCCTTTTCCTTTTCCTTTTCCTTTTCCTTTTCCTTTCCCTTTCCCTTTCCCTTTCCCTTTCCCTCTCATTCCTTCTCATTTCCCCTCGCCTGGAGGGAGGGTGACGCCGGGACCCCTCCGCAGCCCCGGGAGGGCTCGGGGCTCTCTGGGGCCGAGCCCGTCCCCGCCCGTGCCCAGCGTGCCCCGTTCCGTGTCCCTCCCTTCGCACACAGTGACTCAAAGCCCAGCCTCGCCCCAGTGTCCCTCCAGTTTCTCCAGTGCCTGGGGAACTGGTTTGCTGCGGGGAGGGCCCTCCCCAGCGCTGACTGAAACCCCCACCCCCGGCCCCCGGTGCGGGGGGCAGTGGAAGGGAGGTCCCGGCGCCGGATGGCTCGGCTGGCTCGGCACGGACACCCTGGCACACGCTTGTACACCCTAAACACACGCGTGCACACACAGGAACACACCCCCAACACCCCACAGCCGGCCCGGGGCAGCCGGACCCCATCGCTGCCCCTCCTGCGAGCCCGCGGCACCGGAGGGATGCAGGGGCCAGAGCCACAAGGACAGGCAGTCCGTCCCCGCCTGGGTGCTCAGCCACCCTTGGGAGCCCGGCGAAGGGCACGGAAAGGGACCAGGGAGCTGCCAAAACCCGGCAGAGGGAGCTCGGCTCTGCCTCAGTTTCCCCAGCACGTGAGCGGTGTCAGCCAGAGCTGGGTGGCCCCGGGCGCCCCAGCCGGAGCTGAGCTGTGGCCACCCGGGCAGGGCTGGGGGTGGCCGGGGAGGCTCCTGGGCTGGGCCAGCAGCCGGGAGTGGTGGCCCCGGGCTGAGGCTGGCACCGCTGCGGGCTCCCGCGGGCTGGGGCGGAGCGGGAGGGCAGGGCGAGGATGCGGGGCGGGTGCTGGCCCTGCTGCGCTCCCAGCCCTGCCGGGACAGGGCCCTGCGCCCCGGGCTCAGGTCCGCCGCGGTGGCCCAGGGCTACTGTGACCTCCACTCCATCCCCAAGCCCGTGTGAAGCCCCTCAGAGCCCCAGCCCTCCGAGACCTGGGAGATCTCCCCGCAACCAGAGCCTCTCTGGAAGGTGCTGCAGTGCTGGGGGCTCCCCGTGGGACCCCCAGGAAGGTGATTAACCCGGGGGCAATCACAGCTCTGGAGACCCCCAGCCCCTCGCCACACTGGGCTGGGACCCTGCCACCCCCACGGCCGGGCCCATGGTGGGGACACCGTGCTGGCCGGAGATGCGGTGACAAAAGCCGTCCCTGATATCCCCTCTCACGTTACCATCGCCCTTCCCTCGGGTGGGCGGTGGGAGAGGGGTCCGGGGGGGCCCAGAGCCACCCAGGCCGGCTGGGCTCCCTCCGTGGCTCTGCTGAGTCGGAGGAAACGGGGGAGCCGGGTGCTGGAACCAGCCTGACCGGCTCCCCGGCTGTCAGCACCTGAGGAATGCCAAACCTCCGCTGCGCCAGGGCTGGGTGCTCAGGGCTGGGTGCTCAGGGTGACTCTGCCGGTCCGCCCAGCTGCGTGGTGTGCAGAGAGCAGCACCGCGAGCCCGCTTGGCGCTGCACGGCACGGCACGGCACGGCACGGCACGGCACGGCACAGGCCCCGCTGCCCCCGGCCGGCACGGCGGGACCCTCGGCCAGCAGGTAGGCGGGGGTGCAGGGCGAGGGTCCCCGGGCACAGGGCACTGCCCGGGCCGGCCCGGCTGCGGGGGTTCCGTTCTGCTCCGGTCCCGCTGCCACCCACGGGAGCTGCCCCGTGCTTGGACCCGTGCCCCGGCTTGGCAGGTGCTGGGGTGGGTCCCTGCTCCCCCAGGATCAGCACTGCCCAGGGAGGGGGGATGGGGCCGGGAGGTGGGGGGCTGAGCCTAGCTCTGGCTCTCTCAACCTTCAGTCCCTGAATTTGGGGTGCTGCTGGGGTTGTAAACCCAACCCCTGCCAGGAAAGCACATCTCAAGAGGTGCCAGAGTGAGCTGGGGATCCTCCATGCCTGGTGCTGAGGGGACGGCGGGGCTGCCCTGTCACCCCTGTCCCCCTCCTGCCGGGCACACGGCTGCCCACGACCCCGCTCAGCGAGGGGGGACAGCGGCTCCCTGCCCTCCCCATGAACCTCAGCCCGTGCGGGAGCCACCCAGCCCAGATCCCTGATCTTCCTGAAGGCGGCAGGTCCGCTCTGAGCCCGCGGTGACAGAGCTCAGCCCAGCGTGGCCGCAGGCTCAGCTTAATCCGTGGTCAGCGGCTCAAAGGCGGCCTCAGCTGCTGTCCCCGGCCCCCTCCGTCGCTCCTGAATATTAAACAGCACCTCGTGCCTTTGGCTTGGGTGCTGGGAGACCCTTTGGGGTGACGGGGGGGGGCAGCAAATGAGGTCGGTGGCTTGGCTTGGCTTGGCCAAAGGGGATTAATTAGAGCCGTGCTGGGTGCCCTGGTGTGGCAACACCACTGGATCCAGCCTGGCACGTCAGGGCAGGCAGGGATGGCCGGCAGCACCAACCAGAGAGCTGCAGGGTCTTGTCCTCTTGTCCTTGCATCCTTGTGTCCTCATGTCCTTGAGCCATTGCTGCACCACGAATTACTTTAGCAGAAAATGGGGTGCTGGGGCAGAGCAGGGCTCTGGATGAGCTCCTTTCCCAGGACCTGTGGGGCCCAGGGTGGCACCAGGTGCTGGGTCCAGATGCAGAGAGATGGGATGGCAAAGACAGACCTGGAGGTCTTTGGAAATGCAGCTCCAGGTGAGAGGCAGGATGCTGAGTCAGCAGCTCCCCCCTCCCACTAGCACCCTGTCCTGGAGCCACGGGCATGGCCAGAGCATCCATCCCTGCCACGGGTGAATGCCGTGACCCTGGGGATCCAGCTGTGGCCCTGGGGATCCAGCTGTGGCCCTGGGGACCCAGCTGTGGATTTGCCCATGTGGCTGTACAGCCCCACCCAGGCTGCTCTCAGCCTCGAGCGGCGCTGGCTGTCCCAGACGAGGTCTCATCGCCTTCCAGAAAAATGACACAAACTCTTCCTATCTGTTCTGGAAAGACCTGCTGGGCCGGGGAGAGCAGGATCTGGAGGGCGCGTGGCGGGCTGGCAGAAGGGGCAGGCAGCTGCCTGTACCCAGCACTTCCCTGCCTGCCCCCGGCCCCCTGATCCCCTTAGGGACTGGGAAAACCCAACCTGCCAGTGCTGGATTCGTCTCACCTGGCTGGTGCAGGGTAAGGTCCCCTCCCGAGGTGTTCCCCAGGGAAAGCAGCCCTGGGACTTGCACAGGGAGGTGTCCCCATTCCTGGATGGGGACCTTAATCCCAGCCTGTCCTCGGGCTGACCCCAAATCCCCATCCCTGCCATTGTCCCCTTGGCTGGGCGGTGACACCGAACAGCTGCTAATTGGGAGATGCTGGGATGTGGGTGCATTTCCAGCTCCCTCCCCAGCACCTGCTGTGTCAGCTGCTTCCCAATCCCAAAACCAGCTTTAAAACCCTTTCTGGGGCAGGCATGTGGCCACAGCACAGGGACACCTTCACTGATATCCCACTGAGCTGAGGTGGCATCTGTGTCGCTGTCCCCTGCCCTGAGCCCCGGGGACCACAGCAATGCCCACCCTGCAGCTCCCAACAGCAGGACTGGGAGCTGGGGACCATCTCAGAGCAGGGGGTGAGCTCTGGATGATTATTCCAGTTCATTTCCTTGTGCCAGTGAGGTGGAGAGGTGGACGGAGCCATTCCACCTTTGCCACACAGCCACAGGGAAGGGTCAAGGGATGATGCTGCTCACGTCTCCGCCTCCTCCCTCACACCCCGGGGGCTGCCCCAGCCCTGGTCCCGATCCCAGCCAGGCCCTTTCCCCCACGGAGCAGCTTCCCTGTTGTTTTCTGGGCTTGTTTGTTTGCTGCATTTGCTGACTCGGCACAGCCCTGCTGCCCGCCTGACTCATCCCACAGCTCGGGGCTTGGCACGGCCCGGCCTCATGCTGCACACTCACCTGAGCCCCGCCAGGCTCACCTGTGCCCCGCCAGGCTCTGCCACAGCCCACAGCCCACCACGGCGTGGGGCAGAGCTCCTGCCATCCCTGCCAGACACAGGCAGAGGGACCCACGGTGCCCCCCGTGTGCCAGCACGGATGGCACGAGCACCACGGTGAGCCCCAAAGCCACCTCCTGCGCTCACGAGACCCTCCCAAAATGTCCCGCAGGACCAGAGGGAGGTCTGTGGGGTCTGAGGGCCTGGTTTGGGGCTGTTCCCAGTGGGGTGATTGTTCCTAGATCTCACAGAGACCCCTTGTCTCCTTGCAGCTCCGCCAGCCCCGGCGTGGCGGCCGCGGGGGCTGAGCCCGGCAGCGCGGGGAGTTACGGGACCACGGCGTTCCCTGCCCGGTCCCCCGGCATGGATCCGCCGTTCCGGCACACCAAGAGCAGCGCCTTCATCTCCAGCGCGGAGCTCAGCATGAAGCAGGGAGCCGCGGCTGCTGCCGAGGGCAGGTCCCGCTTCCAGAAGGTCTCGCTGGTGTCGCGGCGCCTGGAGAGCACCGGGAGCCCGCGGCGCCGCGACGGGAGCCCCTCCCGCGTGTCCCTCCTGCTGCAGGCCTGGGAGAGGGAGATCGTGGAGAAGACGGGCTCCAACCCCGCCGCCCCGACGCACCGGGAGCACTCGTCCTCCGTCAGCCTCCTCAAGGGCTTCACGGCGCACGGCCCCATCTTCTCGCAGGTCTATTCCCCGGCGCAGCGGCCCCGGCGCCAGGACGAGCGGGGGAAGGAAGGGCCCGGCGGCGACGGCTCCCCCGCCCCGGCGGGTGCCCCCCGAGAGGTGCCCGTGCACAGGGAGAGCTACGTGCACGGCACCCTGCTGCCCACCCGCCCCGCCGAGCGTCCCGCGGGGGCTCCCGGGGACGGGCCCGGTGCCCCGTGTGCCGCCAAGCCCGGCCCCGTCCCATCCCTGCCCAGGGCCAGGCAGGTCACCGTGCTGCGGACGGGCAGGGACGCGGCCGGGCCCGAGCCGCGGCCGGCGAGGGGACGGGAGGCTCCAAACGGGACACACGGCACTGGCGGGGCCACCGCGGCCTCGCCACGGCGCGACAGCCTCAGGCAGGGCGGCAGCGGCTCCGCTGTGGGCAAGGAGAGCTCACCGGGCACCACAGAGGCCGCTGGGCTCCCGGCCGAGGGATCCCCCGAGGAGAAGGACTCACCACAAGCCGAACCCACGCCGGTGAACGCAACTCCAGGAGCCGGCGACAGGCCCGGGGACCCGCAAACCAGTCTGACCAGCTCCCCTCAGAGTCCCCCGGCAGGCGCCGCTGGCCAGGCTGATCCAGGTGAGGGCAGCGTGGCAGACGTGGATGGCACCATTTCAGCCACGCCACCGAGGACAGAGAGCCCCCCGGGAGCTGGCAGCACCCCTGAGAACCCCTCCCCAGAGGTCAGCGATGGTCCACAGCCTTCATCGGAAACAGCAGCATCAGCAAAGGCTGAGATCCATTTGGAGGGGGATGAAACCACGGGAGACCCTCAGGGCACAGCCCAAGAGCCTGATGACATCCCAGAGCCCCCAGCCCCCGAGCCCCCAGCTGAGAGCCCCTCGGATGTGACCGAAGAGGACCCCGAGCTGCTGGTGGACATGGAGATCTTGGTGGACACGCTGCGCAACATGGAGCCCTCGGAGATGAGGAAGGCACCCAAAGCCCCGAGGCAGCTGCGGCCGTGGGCCCTGGGCCGCTGCTCAGCGCTGCCCCCCATCCACGAGGACCGCGTGGCCCCCCGTGCCCCCGTGTCCCTGCCCGAGGCCCTGCGGGAGCTGCTGGGGCGGGGCCCGGCGGGGCGGCCCGAGGAGAGCCCCGAGGAAGAGGAGGAGATTGAGAACCCCTACCTGAGCCCCGAGGAGCGCGGGGCCGCGGGGACCCTCCCTGGGGTGCCCAGGGACAGCGCGGCGGGCGATGGGTGGGTGGAGGGGGGCTCACTCCTGGGGGCACCGGGAGCAGATGGAAAAGCCAGACTGGCGGCCGGGGGCTCGGCCGAGCGGGGTGTGCTCTTCCGAGGGAACGTCCTCAAGGGCATGGCGCTGCTCTCCCACTTTTTGGAGCAGCGGGCAGCTGGAGCTGACGAGGGCAAGCCCTACTCCCGCCTGGACAAGAGTGTGCTCTACAGCCGCCTCGTGTCCCCTGGTGCCACCCTGCTCGAGCTGCCCGACAGCATCGGGGGCACAGACTCACCCTCCCCCGCGGACCACAATGGGCCGGGCCCTGGTGGCCATTCTGGCCCTGAGATGGCCATGCTGGAAGCCCTGAGTTCTGGCTCTGTCCCTCCTGTCACCGAGGAGCCTGAGAGCACCGTGACCTTGTGCCCCAACCATGTCCTGGTGAGTGAATCCAACGCGGCGCCCAGGGAAATGCTCTCCTTCCCCGGCAGTGTGGGAAGGGGTGGGGGCTGAATCCTGGAGCATCTTTCCTTGTTCCCAATTTATGGCTGGTGCTTCCTGTCCGAGAGGCCACAGGGTGAAAGTGCAATACTGGGATGGAATACTGGGATGGGTGATGGGAGGGCACTGGGATGGGCGATGGGAGGATACTGGGATGGGCAGATACGAGGTCAAGTGATGGGAGGGTGCCACGGCGGCTGAGGGGAGGGTCCCGGGCGGGTGACAGGAGGGTCGGGGGCAGTCGGGGAGGCTGATCCCCGGCAGTGCAGGAACGCTCGAGGTGTGGCTGCTCGGGGCGGTGGGAGGGCCCGGCAGGCGCCAGACGCGAGGCTGCGGCTGCGGCTCCCTCGGGCTGCGGGGAGATGGCTGGCGCGGCCGATGTCCCTCCGTGCTCCTCACCCGCCCGTCCCCTCGGCTCTTCGCAGCAGGAGGACAGGGAGGGCTTGGAGAAGATCAACACAAGACCTGGCAAGGTACAGGGAGGGCGGTGGGGCCGGGCCGGGCTGGCGGGCCGGGGCACGGAGAGGTGCGGCTGCACCTCCTCACCGTGTCACCCCTCCCCAGATCATCCTCTACTCCGACGCCGGCTTCGCGGGCCACAAACGGGACATCTGGGACGACGTCCCAGACGCCACGTCCTGGGAGCTGTCACACACCATCTCCATCCGAGTCATCCGGGGCGGGTAGGGACAGCGGCGGGGCGAGGACACGCGGAGAGGACACCGAGGGAGGGAGGGCTCGGCTGGGACTCTCGCTCCCCGCCGTGCCGGGGGTGCCGGGCAGGTCGCAGCCCGGGGTTCAGCAGTGACCGTGCTGCCGGTGCCAATTTCCGCGGACGCAGCACTGCGGGACATCCCCAGCCACGCTCCGGCCCGGGGGGCACCGCAGGGCTGCGGGTTAAGGCTGCATTTCCCCCCGTTTTGCCCCCTCCCCGCTGCCAGCTGGGTGATGTACGAGAAGCCGCGGTTCCGCGGGCGCAAGTGCGTCCTGGCCGAGGGGGACGTGGAGATCGACAACCCCTGGACGGCGTACGGGGACAGCGGGGACAAGGGGCAGCCCCGCGGGGGCCGCCCCTTCCGCATCGGCTCCTTCAAGAGGGTGGTGCGGGTGAGTGCAGGGACCCCCACCCACACCCCACCCCACCCGGAGCCTCGCAGCGCCCTCCAAGCAGAGGTGCGGGACCCCCGGAACGCCGCTGTTCCCCCAGGATTACCGGACCCCCGAGATCAGCCTGTTCGCCGAGGAGAACGGCGAAGGCGCCCGGCTCAGGTTCAGCGGCTCTGCCGAGGACACCCGCACGCAGGGACAGGCGCTGGCTGCCGCCTCCATCATCGTCCACTCGGGCCTGTGAGCGCGACCCTGCGGCTGGGGGGCTGCCAGGTGGGCTCCAGCACGGAGTGGAGCAGGGTGTGATGCCTTTTGCCCCTTCTCCAGGTGGCTGGTTTATTCCAAGCCTTTCTTCGATGACGATCCCTACGTTCTGGAGCCGGGCGGGTACCCCAATTTAAAGGCTTGGGGAGCAAAGGACCCATCCATCTGCTCCATGCATCCCATCAGGCTGGTGAGTGCTGGTTCCTGGTGGGTGCTTCCAGGGGTGCTGGGGCTGTATCCAGGTGACAGTGAGTTCTGGCAGCTCCTGGTTGCCATCAGTGAGATCCCGGTGTGGGGACAGGCCAAGCGTGGCTCTGGAAAGTGCCACGGGTGAGGCAAAGCTTCAGAAGAGCTTCTTGAATGAAAAAAGACCCAAAAACCAGCTCAGGAGGTTTAAAGAGGGGGTTTTAAAGAGGGGGGGTAGCAGATGTCCCTGCAATGTCCCCTCCTGCCACCTCAGCCTCACTGGGGCTCCTTCTCCTTCCAGGGCTGCCCCGTTGTGGAGAGACCTGGTGAGCCACAGGTGAGCTCTGGGGCAGCTCCCAGGAATCACAGGCTGGGATGGCCATGGGACCCCACCGTGTCCCCTTTCTCACCTTTCTCACCTGTCCCCAGGTGCTGATCTACGAGGCTGCAGCTTTCCAGGGCCGCAGCTTCACCATCAGCAGAGACATCTACGACCTGAAGCGCCTGCCCGAGCCAGCTCTGCCCACCGTGGGCTCCCTGCGTGTCCTGGGGGGCTGGTGAGTGGCACGGGGAGGGCAGGGCTGGCATCCCAGCAGGAGCAGCCTGGGAAGGTGATGGTCACCCCTGGCAGGGGCTGTGGGTCACTTGGGAGAGAGGGTGTGGGTGTTGTCCCCGTGCCCCTGCACGTGGGAATCCTCTGGAGTCCTCACTGGCCGTGTCTGTCTGTGCCACAGCTGGGTTGGCTATGAGAAGGAAGGTTTCCGTGGCCACCAGTACCTGCTGGAGGAAGGGGAGTACCAGGACTGGAGGCAGTGGGGAGGCTACAGCAAGGAGCTGGTGTCCCTGCGGCTGATCCGGACGGTGAGGGCAGCCGTGGGAATGGCTTGGGAATGGACTTAGTGTGGGCAGAGAGAGCCAGGCACCCCCGTCCCATCCTCACCCCCCAAAGGGAGCCTTCCCTGCCTGTGTCAGGCAGCTGGGCAGGGCCTGACTTCCCCAAAATCATCCAAGCAAATGTTTGGGAGCTGCTCCCACCCTCCCGGGGGTGCCTGAGGCCAGGCAGGAGCCCGGCTCTGTGTGTGCCCAGCCCGCAGCCCCTTTCCCCTGACAGGCCTTGTTGGGGGTGGGGGGGGGCTCCTTCTCCCCACAGGACTTCTCTGACCCTGCACTGGTCCTGTTTGAGGCCATGGACTTCGAGGAGGGGGCGAGTGTGGAGCTGAGCGAGGCTCTCCCCGACACGCAGCTGGCCGGCTACGGCACCGTCACCCAGTCCATCCACGTGCTGAGCGGCGTGTGAGCCTGGGGACAGGGCAGGGGGGGCCCTGGGGGGCGGCTGCCGTGGGGAAATGAGCCCCACTCACCTCCTTCCCACAGCTGGGTGGCCTACGAGGGTCCCAACTACTCCGGCGAGCAGTACGTCCTGGAGAAGGGGGTGTACCGCAACTGCGAGGACTGGGGGGCCACCGACTGTCACATCGCCTCAGCACAGCCCATCCTGCAGGTCAGGGGACACCCCTTCCTCATGGGACCCCCCTAAGGCTGGCGGGTGTCATGGTCAGATACCCACCAGGCCTGCTCTGTTCCCTTCCAGGTCAGGGAACACAACCTCCACTTCGTCTCCAAGGTCAGGGCTGGTGGATGGGGAGGGGGATGTGACCCCCCCCCCGGGGGGACACAGCCCCTCGAAGGGTGGTGGTGATGCTCTGCCCCCTTCACTGAGCCCCTCTGCTCCCCCTCCCCAGATCCTGCTTTTCTCAGAGCCTGACTTCTTGGGGGATCACGTTGCCTTTGAGGAGGACCAGGAGGCCCTGCCTGAAGCCTTCATCCCACGCTCCTGCAGGGTCCGGGGGGGCAGGTAGGGTGTCCCGGGGCCGTGTGGGATGGGGACAGGGAAAACACCCTGGGCAGCCCCAGAGGGTGGGCAGGACAGGGGTTGCTG
Source organism: Chaetops frenatus (assembly GCA_013400775.1). Lineage (NCBI taxonomy): Eukaryota > Metazoa > Chordata > Aves > Passeriformes > Picathartidae > Chaetops > Chaetops frenatus. Next base: position 5,740 of record VZTR01014795.1, on the reverse strand, counting down.
TGGGTCACAGGAGGGATGGATGCCCGCCCTGATGGCTCTGTCAGCTCGGGAATGCTCCTCCCCACCAGCTGGATCCTGTTCGACGGGCAGGACTTTGCAGGGGAGCAGCACGTGCTGTCTGAGGGCGAGTACCCCACGCTCAGTGCCATGGGCTGCCTCTGCTCCACTGCCATCTGCTCCTTGAAGAAAGTTCCACTGGTGAGTTCCCTTTTCCCTTCCCTTCCCTTCCCTTCCCTTCCCTTCCC
>VZTR01014782.1:0-10507 GCA_013400775.1 Chaetops frenatus | reverse complement strand
TTTTTACCTCCTTCCCCCACCCCCAATCATCAGTCTCATTTAGTCAGCTATCTCTCTGTTCTGCAGTCTTAGGAGTTGTTGTCACAGCAACATATTTCCTTGAACCAATGGATTTAATTGCAGGAGACTGGTCTGGACATTGATTGAATACTGAGGTAGCAGAGCACTGTTTGCAATGTTTGATCAGCACCTATATGTAATTTCTTGTGATAAGCATAGAGTTCACCTGGAAAGGCTGCCACTAAACAAATACTGAAAGAATTAATTGGCAGCTTTTGAAGCAGCTGTGAAATTGTCTGTGAGCATAGGTAAGGTTTTTTGCTTTATCCCTTGTAGCAGGCATTGAGATAAAAATTTTCTGAAAATGCAGCTGAATCTTTTATTCAAATGAGTTTTTAGTAGGTCTTGATAGATCAAGAAAGGCTGTATAATTTAAGGATATTCTTAAGTTTTAAGAATTTAAATGTAACAAATTGGGGAGTATTAAGTTCTTATTTCCAGTAAGATAGAGGAGGTGGATTTAAGTATTTCATGTAAGAGTAATTGGTGAAACTTCAGGATGCTGTTTTTGTGTTTAAATATGTAAATTGCTCAAAACAGAAACATATGTGAAACATTGTGTGCTCCTGTTTGCCATAGTCACAGCCTATGAACCAGAGAGAAAACATCTCCTATTGGGCTGCATTCCATTCATGGATGGTAGCAAAGTTTTAACATGCGTGGGGTATTGCAATATACAAGATATATTAGTCTCCACAGAGCAACCATATATCAACATATTTCCCAAAACCCAGGGCCTTTATTTTCCTGGAAATTTTGTAAAGTGCACCAGAAAAAGTGTTAAGTAATTATTCTGGGATTTCTTACATCTTGGCAATCTCGTTAGAGCAATAGCTGTAAATGATTAAAACTCCCAGAAGATTGGCCACTGCTCAGACACAGGTCAGCTACATCTTTTTCCAGCATGTCAATCAAAACTTAAAAGCAAGAGAAATTAAGGCTCAATAGCTCCCTAGGAAACAAAATTTCAAAGGTATGTGAGCCCTCTGCTATTTTTGATTAGTCTTTCTCTTTCTTATGGGCCTCAGAAATAGTTTTCCTGCATAGACTGCTTCAGTTAATGGGTCAGAGCAATTTAAGATCCGTGTAGGTGTGCTTGCATTGTTAGACTGAATTGTATTTTCTTGGTTACACTTTCTATTGAATACCTAGAATATGAGAGTTTGCTTTCTATTTTCCCCTTCATTTCCACCTCAGTGTTCTCTTTCTTTCTCATATCCCATCCAGGTTTTTGGGAGGTGTCGCGGGCTTGTTCGAAACCAGNCCAAACATTCTCCCTGGTAGCCCAGAGCAAGAGTGCCAGTCCCCTCCTCCAGCCAAACCTTTTGCCCACCCCAAACTCCAAGGTACCCCCACCCTGCTTAGAGAAAAAAAACCCAAAACTCTCCCAGCTTCACAATACCTGCTCCCCTCAGCTCAATCACTTCTTTTGTTCCCCTTAACTACCCGGCCATTATGGTTCCTTTAGCAACTCATGGGCAAAAAATTCCACAGGTGAAGAGAAACAAAAGGGAGGAACACCCAAACCCCAACAATCCTTTTTCTTATCCTTCTTTATCTCTGATACTCAGTGGTAAAAGAATTGGATGATGGAAGAGAGAAGGCATTCCTGTCTGGTACTGGTTCCAAGCCTGAAATAAAATTGTCATGTTATAGCAACTCTAAATTCTGTATAGAGAATTCAGCGTGTTAGATGGAGGTTGGTATGTAAGATATAAAGGATTTGAGAAAACCAGAAAGATTTGAGTTGCTGTACCCTTTTATAAAAATTGTTTCTGAGAATAGAACAGTCTCATATAAATATATATATATACGATTTAAATTTTTTTTTCTAATTCATTATGTACACCAGTGTTAATTTGTGCATTCATTTTGATGATTTTGAGGCAATTGGCATCCTGCTTAGCAGAAAAGCGTTGCAAGAATGTAAATATTAGGCTCTTTTTCTTTAATCCATACAAATCTGAAAATAAATGTTTTAATATGTACTGACTAGAGCCAGGAACAATGCAAACAATTGTAATTCTGTCCTCACTGATAATGTGGTGGCTCCACATAGCATTCTGTACTGAAGAGGAGTTTTGCCCCATGAGGAAATGCAGAGGATAAGGTGACACCACTTACAGAAATAATACAAAATGTTTTAGCCATGCATGCACTAAATCAAGGAAATATCATCTCTAAACTTGTCCTTGTGGGGTCACTTTTTATCTAAGTAAAAACCATTACATTGATTAGAAAGAGCTGTAAACACTGCAGCTTTTTGTATTGCTGTGAATCAGGCTTGTGTTTGGAGCAGAATTAATTTTGTATCAGAATAAATAATTCTGTAAGCAAGTCTCAGTGCTTAGAGATATGTTTTTGGCTCACCAGCTGCCTTTCCAGACTGCTTTTATCTGGTGCAGAGAAGCCTTTCTATGGCACTTCTATCATGTGTTTGCACAGAACATATATTGGCTTCTTATTCTGAATGCTGGCTAAAAGCAGTGTTCCCTAGCATTGCTTTCAAATCCTCCAAGAGTCAACAACATCTTCTTTTTCTAATAACTCTCTATGTGCCTGATCATAATGTTTGAAGTTAGACCCATACAGAGAGGCTTAAGGCTTTCTCCCTGTGGGAGAAGTCTACAAAGAAAGATAAGCAGCTTTCATGGTTAGAGGTTTTCTAAGGCCATTGTGAAACTATTGCTATGGGTAAATTGTTAGAGCCATACTGGGGTGCCACATCACCTAGAAGTTTCATAGGAGCACATAAGTATGAAAGTTATATTCCTGGTATTCCTGACCTGCCTATCGGTGTGTAAAGCTGAATAACTTTGCAGAATGTTAGTGATGAGCTTTATTCTTATTGTCTGAACTATCAGCCTCAAGGGTAGTGGAGCAGAGCATGCCTTACACAAGATGTGTCCCACTGCCAGTGTCAAGGGAGTCATGGTGTCTTGATACTCTCCCACCATTTCTCTCAGCCATGTTGCCATCCCTGGGAACACTGATGGGCAAGAACAAAGGCTGGTTTGTGTCTGGGATTTGCTGTAGCACTACACTGAGATTTACAGATGGCACCTGCTTTTGGTCTTGGCATACACACTATTGTGTTTGAAACAGCTAAGTGGGTATTGTCTCCAGTTTGTTCTCCCTACTAGCCCCCAAATTCCACATCTATTATAACTGCACGTAAATTAGAAGCTCCATTTGAATAATGAGGTATTAGTAGTGAAAATTGCTGATGCATCCTTCTAAAATTTGCATGGTTTTTCTTATCAGCATATCCAGAAAATAATTTCTCTATCTAGATTTTTCTATCTAGAATTCTTTAATAAAAACATAACTCTCTCAAGCATAAACCATTATTAGTACAGCTGATAATACCCAGGATGCAATTCAGTAGACTTACCCTGTACACATACAAGCAAATTTGAAAAGGGCAAATTGCAGTCACAGTTGTACACCTGGACCTGCCTCAAAGTTGCTTTACTGGTATGGCAAAAGTTGAGAATGTCTGTGTGGGCACAATATAATTTTGGAAAAGAAAGTAATATGTTGGGTCTCTAAGGTAGCCCTGTCCCCACCCTTGCCTATGATAACAACCACAGAGCAGCCCCCCAGGTAGCTATTGGAATGCATCTTATGTGGTCATGGAGTTTTAGGGCCAATGAAAATGGGAAGAAACCTAGGAAAAAACTCATTATTTAAATTTTTCCTATGGCTGTACAGCAACTTTTTCTTTGTAGATTTTTTTGTAGAACCATTAGAATTGACTAAACCAGTAGTTGCTTACAACTCACCCTTCCTGAACCTTCTCCTCTACCAGGCTGATTTGCAACATCCAGACTCTGTAGAGATATTTGTGTTAACTTTCACCACATATTTAGTGAATGTGCCACTTACAGGAAAATACTATTTTATTACTATTATTAATAATAATATTATTACTTCTACTACTACTGTTACTACTACAAGTACATGGAAGAGGCCTACAGAGAGCTTGGGGATTCTGGTTGCTTTCTGAAAATCCTGTCAGTGTAAACTTTTCAAGAACTATCTGTGTTGATAGTGAGGGCAGCAGTATAGAGAGGATAATTCTGGTTAATTCTCAGAATATATTCGGGGGTTTTTCCCCACTAGTCTATCATTAACCTGGAGCTCACAGTGAAGTAAATGTTATTTCAGACACATTTCACCTGACTTAAGTACACTTGAATTTAGGCAAGCATTTGAGGTACTTCAGCCAGAAGCTTCATCACCCTGAATGCTTTCCACAGTTTCTCTAGAGAAGGAAATCACTAACCTGCTCCCCCCACCTCCCACTATCACAAATATTTCCACATAGTATTTTCCTCATTGTGTTGTTTATCAAGAAAGTCTAATGATGTTCCTGGCTTGGATAGCTTGCTCCGTTTCCTTTAGGCCTGTGATTGCAGTGTTTAATGTGTCTGCAATACTGTTTTCTTATTAGAAATTGTAACTGAATTACTTTTTTGTGTCTGTTAAGAGAATAAAATTTAAAAAAACCTCTTATCTCACATTCACTTTTATATTTGTAGGTGACCTAGCAAAAATCTATTATTTAGTGTGTGATCATCCCAATATCTAGAACTCTGGATATTTTGTGATTGGCTGTATGCTAAATATCAGTGTAACATAGTGAATAATAAATTTGGTTCCACTGTAAAAAAGAAAAAAAAATATTGCCAGCCAAGAGCATTTAATTACAGCTGTTTATGTTGAAAAGGCTGAAGACCATGGAACAATGTGCTACATGGAATGATCAAGAATTGCCACCCTGTGCTTTGCATATTAAAAGTAATGAGGGCAGTCCAAACAAAATTATTTGCATTCTGTCCAACTTTGGCTTGAAAACACCATGCAGTTCCACAGAATAGCTTAATTGCCTAGCATAGCATAATTGCCAGGCATGGGAAGTAATATAATTCACATGTCTGATCATGAAATGAACCAGAGAAAAACCAGAGAAATTTCTGGGTTTTAACAGCTTGGTTTTGACTTATCTTGGCTTCATAATTGTTATAAGCATAAACCCAGATGTTGATCCCTGCAGCAGTATCTCATGTTTCATCTTCCTGCATCCTGACATTATGGTTTTGTGCATTCTGTGAATCTATGTAAATGTCAAATGGGTGAAATCACAGGTGGGAGGGCCAGAAAAGGCTGCACCTGAGAGTGATATCTGGCTCTGCCCTGCTGTGCTTCAGGTTCTGTGGAAACGGGGTGAGAAAAGCTATGTGTGCTTGGGAAGGTTATAGCATACTATTGAATCTGATCTGCTTCTTAATCCAATAAAATACTAAAATTATGGAAGATTTTAACAGCATAATTTTAATGGCTACTCCCTATTTTATGGGCAGTTAATGCCTTCATCTTGTTTTTTATTTCACTGACTTTCCCAGGCTGCTATAAATAATGAATAGAAAAATGTTCTTTGAGTATTGGAGTTTCCTTTGGTGAGTGTATTTGTAATACACTGCTTTCATGCAGAAGGGGGTGATCCTCAAAAGTTAGAATAGCAAGCAAAATTCATTATATGCTTAGGTAAGATGTACCAGGCTAAAGCTGTGTTTGGGTAGCAAGCAATCTGGGTATGTGTTCTCTCATATAGTAGCTTGGTGTACAATTGTTTATATTCCTGTGATTTCCCAAGGAAAATGCATCTTCTGTTTGTTTGTACTTATTTTTGGAAAGGACTTGTCCTTATTGCTTGATTAGTCCTTGATTGCTATCATGTTTAATTGTATATGAAGATAAATATGGATAAGAATAGGTGCCCCACACTGCGGTGTTGAGAATAACTACAGGTTTATTTCTTGCTGGACTCTGTGGTCTGGGGAGGAAATTGTATCTCACAGGGTGCTAGCTATCAGTGCTTCTTTGTATCAATATTGATCTCTTGATTTTGTCTCATTGTTGCATTTACTCACCCTTGTGTCTTTCTCCTATTTGTAACTGGATCACTATAGGAAAGCTTAGGGGTGGGACCTGGCCTTTTAAGGTGGATTCTTTGGGTCCGTTTTTAATTTAGTGTTTCCAGTATTTTAGCCAAATAGTCTTTGCTTTTCTCTTTTCCTTTACATTGGTAGCTGGAATTCACTAACTTTTCTCAGTGAATACTCTGTGTGCGCACAGGGATGTAGAGGGGGAATGAATGGGATCATGGATTACTCCATCCTGCCAAGTACTAAAAGAAACTCCAGTACCACTTAACAAACACAAACAAAACAAACCCAAACTAACCAAACAACAACAAAAAACCCCACCCCAAACCAATAACACCAAGACAAAAACCACACAAAATCCACACACACACACACCTGATGAAGACAGATAATCATTTACAAAGAGGGACAGAAAATTGTAGATCAATCTTGATGATATTTTTTTTTGTCTCAACAGGTCTGCAGTCAGGATGTAACCTCCTGTAAAATGGACACCTGTGAAGAAAGATACAGATAGCAGTTGGAGCTAAAAGTGATAGATTAATATTTCTCTTTTTAAGCATCAGCTTTTAAAAACGCTATGGTGATTTGGAAAGTCTCAAGAGTGAACTGCAAAGTTTTCCTCAGCTCAATCGATGCATTTCTTAGTAATTTCTCCAAGTCATTGATGTCCAGAGATGGTGTGTGATGGAAAAAACACCATGTTTCTGTGTTTGTAGCCCCTGTTTTTTGGATTAGTTTGCTGCATTGCTGAACCGATTTCATTTTGAAGGGCAAGGAGTGAATGTGATGGATTTATCTTCAGAGATGAACAAACATGGAAGGAATCCAGTAAGTCATAAACTAGAAGCTCAAAAGAAGGTAAGATTATTTTTAATTATACTTAATTACATTTGAATGATTTGCAGACTCTGATTTTCAGTAAAGTAGAAATGAATGTGCTTTTGAGGATAAAGTAGCCTGCTGTGCTCGCAGGATATTGTAGTACAGAAAACTCCCTGAATTTGTCTATCAAACTGTCTGTCAAAACCTGTACTAGCTGACCTGCTGATCTAAAGCAAAAATATGACATCAGTCTGAAATCTTTGTTTTTGACTGGAGATGTGTGGGTAGACCCTTCTCATTCTGTCCTATGTGTAATTCTGAGTAATGTTTTGTTCAATTTCTATCCTTCAGTATCTAAGGCAGTTTAAGCATGTAAATTCATGCTGGCACAGTATGGGAAGTTCTTTCAGAGATCCCACTTCTGCAACAGACTACCCTAAAAATCTCACCTTCCAAGTTCATATCCTTTGCTTACTCACACTGTGGTCTAGAAATAGTTCTAATGTGTATTTCATAAACCTCAATTTGATGGCATAAGTTTTGGGGGTTTTTTTTGGAAAATAGAAGGACCCATGCTTTATTGGTCTTTTAGTATTATATTAATGGATTTTTCCTGAAAAAGCTTTTTGTTTGCTTAGTTTTGTGGGTTTTCTTAATCTCTAGTTTATTAAAATTTCAAAACGCTCTAATTTTCTTTTTCCCTGGATTCTAAGTTAAGGCCTGCAATGATTTGTAGCCAGCAGAGAGAATATGTTCTGGTGTAGCATCTGAAGACAAAAACCACATCATACAATGCATGACAATACAATACTTTAAGAAGTGAGATTTACTGGCTCCCATGAGTTATTGCATAGGTTCAGTGGGACTGTCCAAATAATATTGAAATATTGAAGTGCAGGTTATGTGCTTCATTATTACATAGACTTCTAATAAATGCTTCTGGCTTGGGTCTTTTTGTTACTTTTTAATTTTCGCTATGAATGTTTCTGTCTAATGTTGTAAATAATTTTGATCTTATTTGGGAAAAAGTTGAAATTGGTGTAGTTTATGGAAAACATAAAACAATTTTAGGTCTTCTAAAATCAAATGCTTGGTTTTAGTGTCTCTGAGATTTGTATGTGTTAATCTAAGTCACTCAATCATTGCCAATAACCCTCTAAAGTGCAGAGAATTGTAGGAAATATACTGTGATAACACACATGATGAAATTATTGCAGAAAATATATTGTGTAATGGAAAAGAGAGAGAGATATATGATAAAAGATAATTAGTTTACAGCATGAGACTTTCTCCACTTCATAATTCCCCCCCTTCTGTGGCACAAAAGAAAAGCTGAGAAATGTTAGCTTTAATCTCACCATCTGGTGAACGGTTTTCTGAACCATTATTATGTGTCCTGGAACTAAGTTTTCTTGAGTCCCCTTTTCCTCCAACCCCCCTCTTATTTCAAAACCATTTTTTTCCCTTCATGTCAAACACCTGCAGATTCACTCCTAGACACTAACCCTTTGGATTGCTTAGGAGGAGAAGGTTGAGGTACAAAGAGGATCTGTTATACCTCAAGGTCAAATCTTTTCTTTAAGCCAGTCTGTAGGTATTTTATCCATCTGTAGAACTATGCAATGACCACCAAAGGCTCTGCAGCTGATAACAGGCTCTGCTTTTGTTCTGTGGTTGATGCTGAAGATGTAAATGGGATGATAATAAACAGGAGACCTGTTATTTTTCATTTCATTCAGGGATCTTTACTAGTAATTGAATAGCTTTACTAGGATATGCTAATATAACTATATAAGGGTAATATTTTTTAAAAATAAGGGTTTATAGGTGGTGGTAAAACATAAAAAGTAATAGTAATTTGGTTATCTCTTTTTGCTGCATTGTCTCTAAAGTAAATTTTTAAATAAACAGACCATTTTAGGAAATATTGTCTGACTTACTGGCTGATAGGAGTGCCTTAGTTGCATACTACCTGGATCAGACTAGGCAAGAGTCAAGCTGAGTTTCTTGGATACTTTATGTCCTTTCAATTGAATAAAATTTATCATATTCTGGGAAGACTTAATGGTTGTGTAGTTGCAGAATGTGTTGTTACTGCTAGAAAAAAAGTCAAATTGAGAAAAAAGCTCCATATAGGACTTCTCAGGGAGTTTTAGAAATGCAGACTGTGCTTTGGGAGGTAACTTTTCTAATGGTTTCATAGCTATGCTATATACATAATAGCATAGGGTTATTTTTCTGTGGTCTGGATTTGGGCCTGAACAACTATATTTAAATAATTTTTCACATTACTAGTATGTATGCCTCTCAAATATACTCCGTATCTCAAAACCTATCAAATGCTATCACCTGCATTTTAAATAGGTGCATACTTCTCTTATGGCTGTGGGACTGTCAAGTTCTTTATCCTTCCTGTAGCTTCAAGATGCATCGGCATTTTATTGATTTCTGGCAATTACCTACTCATATTTGTGGGACTGGCATGTGTCAGTGGGCTGATGCTCACAGTAAAAGATGAAGCTTAGTCATGAAGTTAGAGCTTTTGGTAGTCATGTGGAAGCAATACTCTGATTTTTGTGGCTCAAGTGTTGGGGCAAGGAGAGAGGCAGGCTAATAATGCAGAGAAAAAAGGTTTTAGAAAGATCATTGTAATTAATTAATTTGACCTTTTACAGAAAACAGGCATAGGCCTTCCCTCTACAAATTCTTCTATCTGCATGCAAAGCCTCAGGAAACTGGGAATAAGCTGGAACAGGCAGTTCTGGGATGTCCATCATTTCTATCTGCCCAAGGACCATGTGTCCATGGTAACTCTGTCCAGAAGATGCCTTTTCTTCCTCCAGGCTTGATGTGCCAGCAGTACAGCTTCATCCACATAGAGATTTCAGATTAAATGCTGTGCTTCTGTCTCTGTTTGCCCTTTCCATAGTGTACTGTAATTTCTTATTAAATAAGTATGATAAAACTCAAGGCTTTAGGATAGAAATGTCAATGAGTAGCAGGTCCATATGTTACCGTTTACAGTATGGTGTGTGAATTCATGATTTTAGCACATGGCAGAGAGAGACACAAACTAGCCTTTTGAATAACAGATTTCTCTAGGCAACAGGTTGCAAATAACCATTTTAAAACCTAAAAGAGGCTGTCTTATCTATCTGTATTTCATCATTCAGAAGGGTTCTTCTGTTTGAAAAATCAACATTGCAATTTGTAATCTGCTACCGCATACATGATTTATGCTAGCCAATCTGCAAAATGAATATTCAACATTTCCCGACTACTCCAGTCATTTAATTTTAATGTTTTCGCTACAAGAAAGTCCCATTGTGGCCATTTCTTTGACAGACTATTCAAGGTACATAGTATCTTCAAAAAACACCTGCTTGCTGCAGTCAGGCACAGCCAAACCTCAGAATGATGCTGCAACTGTGGCCCTGTTGAAGTCTGGAGACTTGGGGTGGGAGCCTGACTGTGGTTCACTGTGGGTGTGCAGATGTCTGTGAGGCAGCACACAAGTAAACAACACAGGCTGCTGTACCCTCAAGTATCATTTATGTACTTGATCATGTGTAAATCTGTAAAATTGCTTCAGAAATACAGGAATGTACAAAATGCTTCCCAGTAACAATAATACTCTGTGCCTTAAAGGCTTGGCATATCTGCTTTGTCTG